>CM065920.1:34260981-34285981 GCA_033439105.1 Magallana nippona
CTTATTATCGAAAGATTCTATAGGTTTGAATATTGAATACAGCGACTGTTAAATTAATAAGGTGCAAGATAAATATCTTCGTTAGGAAATAAACTGATGCAGACGTAGTGTCATCGGAACGCAGTTTATCTGTTTAATAACCTTAGTTATTTCAATGGCGTTATTCAAATATGCCTAATTTAATGAAGCTATACCAGAATACACATATTTTTAGTTTTTTGTTGGTTTGAAAACACAAATAATTCTTCTTTTAGAAAGACGGTCAAATCTTTGTTTTTGGGTGTGATAGAGATTTACACAGTGTAAAAATTTCAATCAACAAATTTAAGTACAAGTGGGGACCGTACAAAATGCTTGAATACAACATATATTTAATAAACTTTCGATCAGTTAATGGAAAAACAAAATTAATAACCATAAAATTAGTATAATATGTAAAATAAACGTCTATGAAATCGATGAAAATTCTTCAAATATTTTTTTTTTCTAAATTAAAGAAAAAAATGTGTAAATGGAATAAAAGAGCTAACACTGATTCTTTTTCCACACCATGGCTTTTATAATGAGCTGTGGTTATACTAATGGTAAGGTGGTATGGGACATCATCATATTGTGACGTTCTTCCTAACAAATAAACAATACAATCAAGTATAAAATTTATTTTTTTTTCTTTCCCAAAATTGATACTTATCAGGGAAGAATAATGGATTAGAGCGTTAACTTCGAATCTGCAAGTCATGAGATTGAATCCCGCTGGTCTTTTATAATTTTTACCTTTCCAAAAAATATTTTGGTCAAATAATATGATATTATGCTATAAAGTTTGATAACTGTAAACCCGTGAAAGTATTTCAATGAAATTGACTTTTAGCCACATTAAATCGACAGGTATCCCATACCACTAAAGTAAATAAATACTTATAGAACACATGTGTCATTTGGTAAGCCCGTAGGAACCTTTTTAAGAATTCTCCAAACACAATCTGAATTTGTTCCAACGCCAAAACTACACATTTGCAGCGAGCAGGACATCCTTCGATATTAACTTTAGAATACACTACATTTAGTTGAAACATTAAAACAAGAAAATAGATTCCATAATTCAATCAATCCCTTAAACTGCTCCCCATGTTTAAATTTACGAGTTAACCAGAGTATTCCAGAGAGGCCTTACAAGCATCTAATATTGTAAGTTTGGGTTTTTTTTTTTAAATGTATCACTGCATTTCAATTTTTAAATTGGATTATACGCATTTCCGGGGGGGGGGGGGCATTACCATTGTAATATAAAAGGAATAAAAATTAAGATCATTACTTACACGATTTAGGAAGAAAGCGGAAGTTTTAACTATGTTCTAGCTAGGGCATAGACGGACGGAAGGATCAAGATGCTATATAAATCCTATAGCAAGATACGACGACTGGTGTGTATTCACCGAGATGGTGTTTAGTTTCTAAGTTTCAATTTCATTTCCTCATCAGCTGGCAGTTGTTAAAGATATTATTTAATTTTAATAAGCAGTATAGAGACATAAGGGACATACTAGTGATTACTATTTTTGAAAGGGATATAAACAGACATTAATTCATGATTTTCTTTCAAAGTCAATTTGACTTTTTAATTAAGATATCCAAATATTAAAACTATATTGTAAGATTTCATTAACAGAATCTACATTCTGAAGTTTTACCCAAATTGAACATTACCTATACTTTGCCACAAGTTTCTGCCTCACCACTTTTTGCTTAATATTTCGATAATAATAAATACCTTTGTATCAAAACTACGTTTATCTACTAGAATGAAAAAAAGTTCAGATTTTCTGTTGTTATAATGCCCCTCTACCGCTTCAGGTTTCAATACACAGCCTAAAAATAGAAAGTCTACGGGATTTTTTAATAGCTAACGACATATGAAAAGTACCCGGATTTTGTGAACACTAGGTTAACTTTTAACCTCAACATGATTAAAATAGCAGTGATACACAGCATTTGCACAACACAGTTTCGGTAAGCACCAATAATCAATGTATCAGAGGTTAAAATATGAATTTTTAGTGGGCCTTGTTGAGCCTACAATGAGGACGAATAACATGTTAAAAGCGGTATAAAGCTTTAGTCTACATATCCAATTTAATTTTGAAATTTCTTTCCGGTAAATGAAGCTTTAGTTCTTGTTAAATAAATTATTAGTAACAAAATTGATAGAAACAATATATTTTCGTCGAGAGACAACATTTACATGCAATTTGTTAAATCGTGAACGAAGTAAATGAATTCCACTATTTACATTTTGACTAGACTTTAAGGTTCCTCTTAATGATTTCAGACGATTTTGTGCTATTTTACAAAAATATCCACACTGTCTGTCTGATGATATTAAAGAAACTTTTTGAAAAAAAAATTAAAAGAAATTAAATTGACCATGAACTAACTTTACAATGACTGTTTTTACTCATAAAAAAACCCTGCATTCAGATCCTTGAAATGTTGTATATAAACCACGGCAAAATGAACATTAAAGCTCATATTTCGAGTTTGTTAAATGTCAATGGTAGGTTAATATTCAATATATACAACTCATTTCTTTTAAAACAAACGTGCCTGATATTGTTTAGTTTATTTACAATAACAGCAAAATTTCTTGGCAAAATCATGCTTTATCTGGATTACAAAAGTAAGAAATTATGCAACTCACTGCTTAGTGGCCATCAATGGTAAATACATTCGAATGATTTATTTTTGTCCATTTGATATGTATTGCTATTTTGTGTACAGTGGCAATTTACGTTGTTTACTACTGATGATCAATCGTTTGACGGTGTACGCGTGGATTGACAATCTACTGTACAATCGGAATACGGGATAGAGTGATATTGCATACCTTTCTTATTGATGTTTTTTTTCCTTTTCAGCTCAGCAAATTATTTAGACTCTAAAAGCAGTTTATTAATTTTCACTAGCTTGGTTTTTGTAAAACTTTTAAACTATGAACATATATGGCTAAATATCAGATCCCCAACACCACGATTATAGTTACTTAATACATGTGGCCCACCATCGTCGCAAACCACTGGAATGGTCCTCACCCATCTGGAGAGATCCATGCTAAATTTAGACTGTAGTTTGAGCCAATGGGGCCCACTGAGAAACCTGCTACGACATTCGTCAATAGAGCCCGATTTAATTCACATTCTAAAAGGGAAATGATACTTGCCCTTCTCATCCGTACTCTGAGAGCTACATGCACCTGGAATGGAAGCATGATATACCCTACCGCTAACCGAAGAATCATGTACAAAAGGTCAATAAATTGGAATAAACAAAACATAGTTTACTGATAATTTGTATTAATTGCTACTAATTGCTACTTATGATATTTTACACATTTATGATTATTATGCATTCATAAATGTAGGTAGAGGTTTTTTTTTTAATTTCCATTAACTCTATGTCTATGTTTACGAAGTATTTAATCAGAACAGCTGTTTACTTATAGACTGTTTCAGCTGTAAGAAATTTACTGTTTTAATCACACAACCTCACTTCTAAATGTATATGTACGCATCTTATTTAGAATCATTATTGTGATAATTGAATTATCATATTTTCCATTAAAATTAACATAAAATGCGGTTCCTACAAATAAACTTCTATGCAATGCTAGTAACTAATTCATTTGTGAAGGATAAACCAACTAATAAAAGTATTCTTTGCTTTCTAATGACACCTTTATGTACAAGTCTACGGAAGCGTATCGCGGCCTACACTTGTTGTGTTATAACTTATACATTGTCATATTTTTTTATCGTCCTATTGACATATAATTTATTATGTCGTTTTTTTAATGCAAATATTTTGCATTGTATTGAAGTAAGTTTACATGATTTAAATCACCTTATTATAATTGATCAGTTTTCTTGCAATCTGCTATATCGACTAAACAAAATATGGGGTTATGAATAATAACTTAAGAATGAGTTCTAGTCATATCGAGAAAGAAATGTTGACATAGAACATTGAAATTGTATACATCATAGGTATATCGACAAAAATGTGTTTTATTTCTTGGGAAAATATTGCGAAAATATTGTTATCGTTTGATTTTCGCGGGGGCGGTAGTTCTGATGGTACGACACTTTATCTGACTCTAGTTCTGAGAAACACATGTTGACCGACATTTGTGGACTCATTGGAATTCGTATGCTCAATTTTCATGTATTTCGATTATCCTTTCATCAATGAATTTAAATCCACATGAGTAATAGTATTAATATATTTATCATACCAATTATTCCACGAAATATAGTACCAATTAACTCTTGGTTAATAATATATAAATATATTAATATATAATAACATTGGCTCCCCGAAATTCAATCCAAAATAAAGTAAATAAATTTAAACTCCAAAAATCAGATACTTCCTTTATTGTCAAGCAATTAACATAATATCTGCACTTGTTATCGAAGTTAGGGGCGGTAGATGTGAGCAGTCCTGCATATGTGCCCCAAAATTATGTTTCAATAATCATGTTTTTTACAATGGACTCCCATCTAAGAGGCTTGTTTCGCCAATCTGTCTTGAAGCAATTTGATTGGATGATAACCCAAACTCAACTACAATGTAATCTAACTACGATATCAACTGCTATTATGCATGAACCGCATAAGCGTTACATTTTCTCATTACCAAAGAGAAGACTCGCAAAATCATGATAGTGAGAAAAATGCAACGATCATGCGATCAGTTTATGCATACTATTATTTTAAAGCAAATACGCTAATTTCATATTTTTTTCGACGCTTTGGTGAATTACTTTAAATGTTCTACCATGTTTTGAAAACTCATATCACATGTTTAATTGAGAGTAACCCAAACATAGAAGATCATAACTACAATATCAAATTCTAATATGAATTGCAATTAATATAAAGTAATTACTGTTCATTACTGTCCATGTCAGACTACATGTGCTGTCTACAGCTAGATTCAAAGTGAGGTGACGTGCATGTACATGTACGATCAGAAATCCCGCGCCCGCGAAGTTCATTAAAAAGTAACATTTTCGCAATAGGTTCCCCAGAAATGAAAGCATATTGATATCGACATTACTATAAAGCATTTATTTTATTGTTCTTTATCTAAATTTCTATCTCAATATAATTAAAGTCATTTTTTCATTCTTAAATCAACATTTCAAACTCCATATTTTGTGAAGTCGATAACACAGATATCAATAAAACTTGTAAGATTTAATAAGGTGATTAAATTATATAGAAATCACAAGATACAATTCAACACATTTGCATAAATAAGAGGTCACAATGCTTTATATGTTTACAATACAATAAAACGAAGGACCTTTCATAAGTTGAAACACAACAGGTGTAGGCCCCGTTACGCTTCCGTACTTACACGCTCTTGAGGTAAAATCCTATACTTTAAAATACTCTGTTAAATGTAACGAATGTTGGAGAATATTGAAATGTTCATGATTTACTTAAAAACAAAATAAAGGAAGATTGAAGGTGTAAGAAAGAAAGAGGGAATATTTACGTTTGTTACATTATCGGCCTAGTTAAGATTGATTCATTAGAAGTTTTTTAAAATTAGAACGTAAAATCAAAGGCGATTTATAAATTTATATCCACGTGCATACGTAGATTGTAAAATTTTTACAAAGATCATTTGTAATTTTAATGATTCTAAAGTTCTATACGAATTTTTGTTTTTGCTGTTGCTGCAAAAACGTGATATTTTCATAAGTGTCAAACAAATTCACTTATAAATATGATTGGTGATTCACTTATTAGTTAAATTATAATACAAAAGTTAACTTGTATCTGCAATCTTCGATAAAATAAGTTCTGTCCCCTTTCGAGGGTCCAATCTAACATTAACATACATTCTGTACAGTGATTTGAAAACACAATAATGTATTTTTGCTTCTTACTATTTTTTTCCACGAAAACATGCCTTAAATTTACCGACCGAAACATTTTATTTTTGCGATTGAAGTAGTAACCTTCGATTTTACAAGATGTTTTTTTGATATGAGAATTTCTGCTCACACTGATATAAAATTATGATCGTTTAAATGATGGTTATGATTAGATAATTAGTGGTTATTGCACGAAAACAGCTGTCTTTTACATTTTTAAATTGTAGGACAGTTATTGACATATTTACAAGTATGTTTTCAAACTTTTGCAAAACAAGATTGTTATTCACAGATATATGGAAACAAAATAGTTCCAGATTCAACAATTAAGTCCGTTTTTCCAATGGAATTAGGTAACAGCGATTGTTTAATATATTTATTTTCTTGGATCATATGCTTCATTAATAGAACATATCATGAACTGTTTTTGTTAAATGTTGATTTCCTTTTATCAAGAGAACTTTGACGACCTAGACTTTTCCAGTTTACCGGAAGCCATCGAGACTAACCGAAAAAGGTAAACAAAAATCTTGATAAATTACATGCCTTAATAGCACACAAGGGGCAAAGAATGCTTGTTTGATTTATATTTTAAACCTTGACAAGTTATATAAATATCGTATGCTATTTTAATGATTGTTTATTAGTTTGTGCATGTTTGGAGTCTCTTCTATACTTGAATAGGTTAAAACTAAAAATTGAGATTGTGTGCATGTGTGAATTGATACAGCAAAAATATCTTCTGCATCAATGTTTGGATTTGCTTATTTTCACATAGAAGATGATATCATGTTTTTTTTCGGTATCTGTTTAAACAAATGAAGATACTGATGTTCTGAAAGACATGATAGTTGTAAAGGAATTCTAACATAGTCTACGATCGTGCTTTTAAACCATTGATTAGGGATCCGTCGCCTAGAAAGCTTCGTGTCTCGGCCTTTAGGGACAGCTACCATATGTAATTATCTCAGGCAGAATCGACGCTGCTCCCAAAAGCACAAATTGTTACGAGAAACGGTGACAAAGAAAAGGTCTGGACAGGTCCTAGACCCGACTTTTCTTGACAACCAAACTGACGTCACACAAAGTGGGACAGATTGGTATATTATGTATTTCCCTGCCTAATGTCGCTTTTATAACTATACCACAGTTCAAAATTTGCAATTATGAAACAAACATGACAGCTTTTTATTAACCTTTTTCCTGCCTTTACTAAAAAAGTAAAATATTTCCTATCTAGGCTCCCCCCCCCCCCCGATGTACGAGAAAATATGTTTTTTTGGGACGCTTAATCATATTTTTTTTCAGAAAAATATTCTTTGCATACATTATAATTCAAATAAGTATTTCTTTCAGTTTTACTGCAGCCTAATATAGCTGCATCGCTGCACATTCTGAAGATTGAAATAGGAGGCGATTCCCAGAGTAAAAACTAGGTATCGAATATTGTTTGAAATTAGATTTAATGCACAGTAGACATTTTCCACCAACAATTATAAGCATTTCATTTTACATGATCCTATGTGGGAATAATATGTACATGCATGCAGTTAAACTGTAAGTATTTAGTACTTTAAATGCCAATTTACTATAGTCTCTTTCAAAATATGTTTTAAGGCGTTTGTGTTTAGAGATATTTTATTCTGATTGATAAATAAAGTAACCGAATATTAACCAATATCCTAAGAATGCAAGAAAACTGCAAGAATGATGACATACTGAATATTGAATAAAATGATTTTGTTTTAAATTTGAAGAGAAACCATGATGGTCTGCTGTATGGACTACCTTGGGCATTTCCTGGTTGGATTGGGAATGGGACCAGGGATCCCTATCATAATCCTCCACTGACAGCTGATTACATCGTTAAGTGGATTGAAGGGGCCAAGGAGGTCCACAACCTTACCATTGACTTTGTCGAGGTATGCTTTTTTCTACCTTGACTATTTTGTAATTTGTAAAATTTCAAAAAGTAGAATTAATGGCAGAATTCTAGGACAACTTTTAAAGATTGTGTCAATGTTGGCATTATTTTGTTATTATGTGAGAATTCAGAATTTATAGTCTCAACATTCAGGTATATCGACGACGTATTATCAATTAACAATTGTTATTTGCATACTTACGTCGACTCGATATATCCCAGTGAACTTGAAATAAAATATACCACAAAGTCTGCGTCATCTGTTTCATATTTGGATATTTTACTGGAAATGGACATTGATGGTAACCTAACAACAAAACTTTATGATAAACGCGATGACTTCAATTTTTCTATAGTCAACTATCCTTACTTTTGTAGCAATATACCTTCATCACTTGCATATGGTGTTTTGTCTCTCAGTTAATTCGATACGTAAGGGCATGCTCTTCGTATGAACAGGCAAGCTACTGACAAACAAGTTGATAAAACAAGACTATCAACAGGCTCGTTTAAAGTCATGTTTTCGTAAGTTCTATGTTCGATACAACGACCTTGTCAGCAAATATAATCATCCACTGGGTCGCATGCTGACTGACGTTTTTCATACTAATTGTTAGACCATAATGTATCACCTAATTGTCTACGGACTTTTCCGGGTTTTTTCCCCAGATTACGACAAACAGCACACGGTGGGTGTGACTGTTCAGCAGAGGATGCTCACTCCTCCTAGGCACCTGATCCTACTTCTATCTTTTTGGAGGTCTGTGTTGCGCTGCTTTGGTTTTGTATCTCGTTTTATGGATTTTTGAGATGGTTGACGGTTTGTTGTTATTATCATTTTTTCATACCAATTAAAAACTAATTTTGAAAATCATCATTATGAAGAAATAGGTTTCCAATATATATTTTTTGAGAAAATGATCATGATTCTTGATGAAATACTGCAATGGATTGTGAGACAATTCTTTTTCTTTGTTGGATATGCATACAATGTAGCATATATAAAGGTATTTTTGAATTTCATACATGTACACATTCAGGTTTTGCGTTATTAACGACAAAATTAAGACAGTAGTGTCACAAGTATTCATTGAATACCAGTTTCGTGGAATTCTTTGTTGATTTGATCAACAAAATTCTTATCACATTTTGTATTGATAGAATTATTGGCCTGATTTTATATATCCTTAAAACTGTCATTTTTGTCATTTTCACAAAATCCACGAAAATTGATCCCCAAGAAAAGTATTTAAACCATGATAATTTTCTTTTTGATTGCCATATCTTCTGCTTACATTGCATAGAAATACCAATAAACATGTACACATGTGCATGTGTGTATGATTTGTAGAATATGTATTACTTGTTTACTTCTCATACATTATTCTTTATCATTTTACAAACTTTAGATGGTCACGGATTTACGAAGACTAAGATTGTGGGCTCAGATGGGGGATGGGGGATCGTGAATGATATGAACAAGGACAGTGAATTGGCAAAAATTGTAGACTATGTGGGGGTAAACTTTAATTGATAATAATCTATTAAACAAAATCTGATTACTGTTAAATCTTTGCTTTACTTGTAAGAAAACAAAAAACTAAATTATCAGTTTTTTGATTAAAGATGCATGGATGTAAATTTAATAGGTACATGTATGTGGCAACCTGTAAGAAAATGAAGAATAAGTGTTAATCTTCAAGATCATTTATAGTTCATTTACGGACTTATCCATTATGAGACCATTTTTATACAGTGTTCACTACCCTGGAACAATTTCTCCAGAATTTTCTAAAAAAGCAGGGGACACAACTGTGGTCCTCGGAAGATTGCTCCACATTCAATGACAACGTTGAAGGAGGCTGCTGGGCAAGCGTAAGTGTGTGTGTCTGTTCCAATACCTACAGATCTATGGAAATAGACCAGCGAAACATATATGTATCTTATACGTAACATTAATTGTTTTGGAAAAATTAGATATGGGTGTAGAAGAGACAATTTGATTACTGCATGTAGGATGGGTATTTCTGTGTAGAGTCTTGTTTTGATTTTTTTTTTTTATAGATGTACTGATAATAAAATAGGCCAAAATAATTATCCCATCATTACATAGTAAATACATGTATATACATATAATTACTATTTTTGCCAGATTGTTAACCAGAACTATGTGAATGGGCTGATGACATGGTATGTGTATACTATTTATAATATGTACATGTATATACTAATATATTTAGGCAGTTTATAAAGCTTAAAGCGCCCCAATGAGCATCTTATTGTGATGTAGGCAAGTTATGTTACATGTTTATGGTATAATTGAATTTCTTTGGCAAATCAAATGAGGCGTTACAACCAGAATTAAGTTCATTTAAATATACATCTTTTATTAATTTTTGAAAGGGTTATGGACAGGATTTCTGTCAAATTTTATTATTATTTTTTGGGGGGTTATAATGCTTTAGTAATGCCTTTCCAATGATCAACTAACATTTGAGTGTCAGTCTGATAGTTATAAGCAAGATACAGAGCTCACAATTATATGTATTTGTTATGTATACAAGGCTCATGCCCTGTTTTTGTTGTTAATGTTGCCATGTGTTAATATCAATGAGTATACCAAGTTGCTACAAGTATGATGTAAAAGATAAATATGTATATTGCTAAATATGCAATGTTTATTTCTGTTTAAATATCTTAATGTACAGATACATAAATAAAAAAATACACACAAATTGAAGTAAATTCACCTGACATTGTACATACACATGATAAACACTTACAAAAGATGAATCAAAATGGCTATTATGTTATTTTGTGCTGGTACTTTTAGTATGACCAGTTCAATAATAATGTCAGTAGTGTTTTATTATATATATCCTAACTACTGTAATTCTCTATGGAGAATTTTGCATCATTAAATATCATTATTAGTGACATTTTATGACAAAGATCTCCTTTTACTGTATATTTACTTATTGATAACTTATATGTATCTAAAGTAGTTTCTTATATTTATGTTTTTCATGTGGCAGGTCCTATTTTTTTAAACAAAACCACAGATACAAAAACAGAGTTAAATGGTTTTCATAAGTACATGTATAAGTATTTTTAAAAGAACACACAGCTGTAAACTAAAAATTAACCAATAAAAAAAATCCATCAACAAAGCAAAATCATATATCATAAATCATGTACGTTGATGTATCACATTTCAGTGTCAGATTGAACAATCCCTGTTATATCCCACGCATCTCTCCTTTCTGTTGATAACGTTAGTGTTGAAATGTAGGCTCTAACACTTCTTGATGTTGTATGGAAACTTTTGATAGTGCATAGAGAAATCTCCAGATCTGATCACATATTTGTCTTTCAACCTTTGAGCAAATAGTGGTACTTTCACTCTCCATACTGTGCATAACTTACTAGCTGGTGATCCTGTTCTTCATGGTCAGATTTCACATACAGATATACTAGGCTTGGATTTTACTTAAAACCCATGGATAGTCCATAGAAAGGCGGTTTCATAGTCCAATAGCCTATCCATTAGTTGCTTCCTCTGGTTAAGAATGTCCAAGAATAGGAGTATTCTTCTCAGAGCAATCTGTAGCTATCTTTTCTGTTAAAAGTAACATTTCACAAAAAAAAAAGTTTCTCCCACATTACATGCAAGTTTAGTTACTATCGAATAAAGATTCAATAATCGCATACCTGTGGTAGCTTAAGGTATAAAAGAAGGTATATCCGGAAGTCTTCGACAGAGAGGCCAATGGCTTACAGCATTAACCACTACAGTACACAGATTGATAAATCATCGCAGTTATCGAAAGTCAAAACACAGCTGGAACGTTAGCTTTCTTTTTGATATTTACATTATACTTACAGTGTCAGATAAGATCAAGTTAATGCTGGGCATGGAATAGTGTCACTGTAATGTTGAAACAAAAATGGTACTTAAAGTCATATATTTACATTTTCCAGTGTTTTTGTCTGTGATTACCCAATGAATATATTTTTTAAAGTATTGTCTAGTACAGTTCATCAATGACGCGAAGTCAATAATTTAATATTTAATTGAACAATAGCTGAAAATTATCTAAAAAATAAGTAATAAGGAATCACTCTTTGAATTATATTATGAGATGATCAAATGTGGTCGGACGTGATCAAATCTATCTTTAAGCCCTTCGGGCTATATTGGATTTGATCACAAGCCGACTGTATTTCAAGAATACATGTAATTCCTTATTCCATAAATACATTCGAATTTTTCGTACATCATTTTGTCATTATTATGCATTAAATAAATTAAATAATTTAGTGTTTGAGTGTATCGGAACCAAAACACCCAAAACATTATATATAAACACAAAACGTGCATGTAACATAATGCAACATGGCTTGAATCCGGAATGTGTAGCTACATGTATCATTGGAATGTTTGTAAACAAATTCTAAAGCTCTGCATGTATGATATTTTCCAAAGTAACTATCCTTAATTAAGGTTAATATATCCTGTTTTTTTTCTTTGCTGCAAAATTGTGATTAAATGAGAATTCTTCAGACACGTAATTTGAACCTTTATGATGGATGATATTGATAAATCAACCTTTTTTCCAAAGAAAGATATCTGTACTTTGGAATAAACAGAAAATAGTTGATGATGAAAATAATATAATGTTCAAAAAATGTAAAAAAAAATATAAGCATATAAACTGAAAAAAATGGCATTTAAATATAACTTGTTAAATACAATTTATCATAAAAAAAAATCCAACGTGACAAAAAATAAGCTCTATATAATATATGCACAGCTATCGGTAGACGTGATTTCATTTGAAAACAATTTACCTTTTTTCTTAGCAAGTACCTGGCAGTTCTGTTCTTCACGTTATTGTAAATGAAATGCACATCTGCCATTTTTTAGTTGTTTGTCACGTAGTCGAATCCTAGTGGTCCTCATTTTGAAATATCTGCCCCACATTCAACTGCATGCCAGTGTTGATTTAGTCAAGCCCCACCTGTGTCTTTAGTTACTAAATGTTGCTCTTGTAATGCTTAGGAAAGCTCCTTCTCCGCATTTCCTCATGAAAGGACACTTAATTACCTAAAAACAATTGATGCATAGAGCAAACCGAACTGCGATAAAGCTCACAGGCAACCCCATTCAGACATAAGTAATATCAACTCTTTTTCAAGTCATATATTTTAGTGTAATGATCACAAATACTATTCTCTTGATTTTTATTATATTTTTATTTTTTGATACTTTAAACTAAGAAAATAAAGCAAGCAAAAAATACTGAACAAAACAAACCATGTATATTTTAACATTATTCTGTGCTCCATACATTTTAGCACTATTTCATGGAATCTGATTGCCAGTTATTACGAATCTCTGCCATTTCCTCGAAATGGACTGATGGCTGCAGAAACTCCATGGAGTGAACACTATGTCGTTGAAAGTTCTATCTGGTCACAGGTATATACCACTGCTAAAACTTACATAACACTGATTTGAGCAAATTTTAAGGTTAAGACACATGTTCTGAAAACTTGCGAGGCTTTCATGACACCATGACATAACAATGAATATAAGATAGATAACTTTTAAATGTGCTTTATCATTTTATATCAAAGAATTTAGTTTACTTCATCAGTTATATTTCTAGGTTGTGAAGAAAGGCTCAGTGGTTTTTTTTTCTGTTGAATTACTGTATAACTCATCATTACAAGGATATTTTAAATCTTGACATCATTTATCTTGATTGTAGCCTGTATCAAATGTCACAAACGTTCAAATATTTTAAATTTTTAAATTCACACAGGTTAATGAAAAAAACAAAACAAAATGAGGGTAATTTACATCACTTTTCTTTTGAATCACTAATTGTACTCTGACATCCAGGGTTGTTTTATTTTAAATTGTTGAATTATTGTAAAGATCAAGTAAAATGAAAGCATAATGCAAAGAAATAAATGTGCTTTTTGTACTTCAAATTCACTATCTGATACATCTTCGTCATCCCATACCTCACCGTTCACCAAACCTGGGTGGAAGTACCTGTCCCATTATCATGGAGTAAGTAAGTTACAGCATGGAGGAAGCATGGTGTCTCTAGCCAGTCCCAACAACAAGGATCTCACTATTATTATAGAAACAATGGTAAGAAAATAATAACATCAAACTCTAAGTTCATTAACTTTTCAACTTCACTAAGTTTTCAGACAAAATTAAGGATTTAGAATTCTAATTAATTGTTATACCAATTTGTAATACTAATATGTCTCATATCACTTGCTCAGTTTTAAGAATATTAAACAATTAAAACAATATGTTTGTTTTGAAAATCATATTCTAAGGAAAAGGCATATCCCACATTATTATCTTGAATATCCATCGATGCAAAACTTGGGAATACATTTTCAATAAACATTCATACACTTTGAAAAATCTAGGTAAAGAATGGCCTGATCAGTTTGTTGACTGAAGTTGATGAAGTGATCACCATTACAACGTTGTCAACTGGACACAAAGGACAATACGCAAGCACTCCAGATGTGAAGCCATTCCCACTGCCTTACAGTGAAAATGTTAATGGTTTGCACTATTACATGTAACTTCATATCATAGGATATATTATTGTAATAGATGCATATTAATTGTCTACTTATCTACATTTTAAATTTAAATTTGATATCTTTTGCATGAGTTGACAGATTCCATATTTCAAAGATACTTAAATCTGTTCTAACCTAATCATTCAATAACTTCTCTGAACAGGATATCCTTATTTGTATAACATTATATCCTGAACCAAACAACTTTTCACAACAGACAGGTGCATATGAAATCATGAAAACGTCAGACCCTTCCAGAAAACAGGTATCAATGCAGACTGTTTTGAATATTTCTGTTTCTTGGAGTCACGCAGAGAAAGCAAATAAGTCTGTGAATATTATAGGCGATTATAACTGGTAAATGACCATTGTCTTTGTAACTATATTGAAGAAGTTTAACAAATACTCCATAGGAAATACATAGGTATATTTTCATTCAAAAACACCTAAACTATCTCATAGCTAGTTACATGTACATTAAACAAAGGCATAACTACTGGCATACACTTTATTGGATTATTTAAACCTAATATTGTTGTAATGATCTTCCAAACAATAGATAATTGCTATAAATCAAATTTAACAAAAATAGATTCTGAAGGCAGTTTAAGATCAATTAAGTGGAAAATCATTTTAGAGAAAAATCTGTGAATGCATAAAATATTGAAACTTTCATTTCATAGTATTAGATATCAATATGTTCGTATACTAGTAGATGTCAAACTGCTGTGGATCATATATATAGTCAAGATATATTGAAATTAAGATACGAAATATATACTTATAGAAAAGTATATTCTAAAACGGATTTGACAATGAATACAATAAACCAGTGATGCTTTATAAATAAATAAATATTTTTATTCCCCTCTCTCCCTATTTACTGTATTTAGGGATATACATGTACTCAGAAGTCACGTTCAAAGAACCAGAAACTATTGTCATATATACGGGTAAATACTGTGGACCAACTAAGTGATCTTTTCTAGTTTTCAAAATTAAAAAAAGGGAGATAAACTCTTAAAAACTTTGGATATTTAAAAGTATCAATCATATTTTGTAAACATGCATGCATAAGCACACAATCATTTGCTAATATTTACTTCACCAAAATCAAGATCAACCTTTAGAAGGTCAATGTGAATAGCGCGCGAATTATTGATAAGAGAAGAAAACTCATCAAGTTGTACCATGGTCAACACGTGGATGTTTCACTAGCTGGAAGTTTTTGAAGAAGACATTGAAGTAAATATCGAATTATATCTGAAAGAAATGAAGATACATTGATCTATTTTCTCTTTCATTCTCAGAATTCTACAGCTGTTGGCAGTGTGAATGGAATATCTTTGTTTACAACAACTATTCTTTCTAAACCATCCAGTGGATTTGTTGCCATAGGTACAAATTCTTATGGCATAGCAAGTTTTGATAATTTCAAAATGATGAACTCCAAGAATACTGACATTTCAAAACTGAAAACAACCCAAGATCTTATATTTGATAAAGATACAAATTTATATTTCATGTTAAAAAGAAATCTAACTTAAATGTTTTCACTGATATTCATTAACTAGCCAATTGGTGAATGTGTAGGCTTTGACATATAAAATAAAATGTGACAGTATTTTAATACTGTAAACTGCTGTGAGGTAAAATATGCGTACAATAAATATTCGCAAAATTCACGACAACTTTTACTGAAGAATTGTTCGTTTAAAAAATTACACGCACAATGCTTTTATTGTAGTACTTGCTGGCAAAAAAGTTACTATTTAGTTTATTAAACATTGACAAGAATGACACTAACCTTACGCTGTACTGTTCTCTTTTTGTTAATTGATAAACTCATTGCATAAGTTTTACATTAAGCAACTTTCTACGGATGTTTTCATTTCGTATCATGGTATGTTTGTGGGTGTGAAGAAAAATATATGTATTTAGATCTTTGTGTTATAGACAATGCATTTCTTGAAAACCAACGGAGCTTTTCTCTTATGGAATTTACATTTTAGGAAAGTTTTAAATGCATTCATGTCAACGATTTTAAAGCTAGTTGTTAAAA
This sequence comes from Magallana nippona, assembly GCA_033439105.1. Lineage (NCBI taxonomy): Eukaryota > Metazoa > Mollusca > Bivalvia > Ostreida > Ostreidae > Magallana > Magallana nippona. The sequence goes on from CM065920.1 coordinate 34,277,533, forward strand.
ATTATAGTGTATATTTATGATGGGACTAATATAAGCCTTTTTGTTATTCCCAGCCCTAATATATGACCACATGCTTGACACTATTCGTTACTCACAATGTCGATCAATAAATGTATGGGCTACTATTGTTAATGTATGAGAAATTTCACACCTGTAAAAAACTTTATTCAAAGATAATATATATGAATAAAAATAATAGATTAATGAATAGATTAATTATTTTTATTTATTTTTATTTTATCAACCAATCATAATAATAATTTGCCCGCGGTTTATCGCTGTTGTCGTATACTTTGATTTGGTAACCTTCTTCTCAAAAACCAATTGGTTGAATATAACTATATAAATATAATATATATAAATAATATCAATATAACTAACTGCAATATATAAAATTTAAACAAGGTAAGTTTAAAGGGGCATGGTCACGAGTTTGGTAAAAGATATTCTTCCGTTTTTAATAATTAAATGCTTCAGTAAGGCTTTCAAAAAGTCAACCAAACTGTGAGTGTCAATCGTCATGTTTTAAGCGAGATAAAGAGCTTACAATTCTCTATGTAAACAAAGTTTACGTCATGTATTTCTTTACATTTTGAATGTTGAAATGAAAGTACCACTTTTTGAATTTAAATAAATGTGATACATGCAAGGAACTATTTATATATGCTTATCTATGCTTAGAATATTGTTAAAAATCAGCTTGAAAAAGAATAACTACTAGTAAATTGATCCAATGTAAACAAAAACAGGGTACGTGCTTTGTTTACATGTTAAAGAATTGTGAGCTTTGTATCTTACTTAAAACTTTACAACTGACACTGCAATTTTGGTTGATCTTTACAAGCATTGTAATTAATAAATATAATAGAAAAATAAACCATGCCCCTTTAAGGATGATTTTAAATGATAGAAATAGGGTCAAAGTGCTACAATATTTCGGAGGGAGGGAGTCTAATATATGGACATTTTGGAAAATATGACATGTGGTGATAACGAACAGTGTTCAAATTCAAAGTCCAAGGAAAATTACAAAACGGGAGCAAAGCAAACACGGACCTCTAAAAATAGAGGTAGGATCAGGTGCCATGGAAGAGTGAGCAAAAAAAAGGAAATGATTTGTGAAAGTAACATAAAATTAATAACTCAATGAATAATTTACAGAAATTACGAACCTTGTCATATCTTTAGCCTTGTGGGAGTGAAAGGATGTTTAAATTCCAACTATACATTAAAAAGACGAGGAATTGTTTTGAAGGAAATATGAGCTTTAATTTTTTAATTTGTAACATAAAGTTCTAACGTAAATAACATAAAGTTCTAACGTAAAAATTAGCTACATGTTGTATGATCATATTTTAGGTTAATACATAAAATTAGAGCCTCTGATAACCAGAGTCTTTTAGGTTGGACATATTTTACATAGAAATAAATCTTTTTTAAGAGTGTAAGCTCTATTTAAAAGGAATTCACACAACATTTCCAATTTAGTCAAACAATGATTCTCTGGGTTAGAGAGAGTTCATTCATTTGAGTTGGTTCAATTTTTGATATAAATGAAAAATAATTTTGCAAAAACAAAATGGGGGCTATGATTTGTGATATTGATAAAAAGAAAAATAAATTGCTATAGTCAATATACGGGCATTTTAAAGTGTTTTGTAGCATGATCCCAGAAATAAACCCACTCGGAGTAAAGCTGGGGATTCCAATTTGTCAAAATAATATCAACATAGAAAAGAATATAAACATTGGAGCCTTTAGTTTGAAATTAATATAGATGCTCTCTATTAAGAATTTTCATAGTTTTTATTAGCTGTACGTCTATAGCTTCCGGTCTGAAAAAATTCGGATGAACGACCTCGGAGCTACAGTGCCTCCCATATTAAAAACCTGCGATTTACGGCGCACAAAAAACGGCGCTAGTTTTGGACTGATTAACCTTATTTCCACACAAATTCTGTGAAAACAATTAACACCATTAAATTGTTCAGGACATTTACTACTGATATCGTCACGAGAGTCGCCATTTTTCCATATAAAAAAACTGCACCACTTCACTTTACGGGGCTGGTGACGGTGTTTAAAAGAATATCAGAGAGTAAAGTGACAATATTGAACCACAGTAAACAAAAACATGGCACGAGCATTTTTAATTCAATTTTACTACTGACACTCAAATTTTGATTGATCATAAGAAATGCATTACTTAAGCATGGTAAAAAATAAAAATAGAACAATGAAATTTGACCAAAATCGTGGCCATGCCCATTTTAAAACATACCTTTATTGACCAAGACATGTGTGATCTTTTCTTGACACATGTCATATGTTAATACTATTTTGTTAATTTTTTTATCCGGGCTTTGTTGAAAGCAAAGTAAAGTCTGTAGGCTGGCAAATCGCCAAAATACTATGAATAGCAAAACTTCAAAAGTAAACAAATAACCCCGAACATCGTAAAAGTGAAAGCTTCCGTTACACCAAATAGTTACACAGAAAATAATATTTTGTCAAATCTATTGTTTCCTTGTTTGTGAATATATTTAGCGACGAGTGGTTGTCTTGTATTCTTATTGATTACGTGTTTTAAAATCAAGACAATTCATTTTGGGCAAATATACAATGCGCATGAAATCAATGAACTACTTTACAAAGCATTGGTATTGGTATTCGAAGAAATGGGGAACTGATTCTATAACTGTCGTTTCAAATTTCAATGCACTGTTAAATTTTTCTATATAAGACTATGTAACAATATATATATATATATATATATATATATATATATATATATATATATATATATATATATATATATATATATTGTTAATAATCGCTTTTAAGAGAGAGAAATAGAGAGAGAGATGCATAAAAAAGCCCGTCTCTGAGTACTTCATTAATTTGATTTACATTCTGCTGTTTCTCCTCTTTCTTACACGTACTGATCCAAGGATTGCCCCCTCCCCCCACTTCAAATCTTAAAAAAATATAGGCCTGAGGATATTTTTACTAATTGACCAACATCTTCATATTTATGAAATAAATGATTAATTTTTGAAGTCAGCTTAACATATGTACAAGACAAGCAATCAACACAATCAAGTTGTTGTAGAAAACATTTGTTGATGAATCTGAATAAAACTGCAGAGTAACCAGGGTAGACTGGAAGAGAAAAGTAAAAATTAGAAAGAGTTTAAAGCATATTTCAATTATGTAAAATATATACCTAGTTTTTTATTACTCATCTCTTGTAGAATACACTTTTAGATATTATTTTCCTCGTGTTTTATTGGTGTCAATCTGTTGTCTTCCTCCATTGCAACATCCGTTAAAAAACTGTAACAGTGTCAGAAAAGAAAAAAAATCAATATTCATACTAATGAATACAGTCATACAGTAAAATGTAAAAATACATACAACTCTGTGCAATTTTTTTAAAGCTGAATATAAATAGAAATATTCTTAAACAAAATTGTATTAGTTTAAAGATATGTCATGGTTTTTTACTCCACTAATAGATAGGTAAAGATTTTGTATCTATATATTATCGACTTTAAAAGATCGTTTTTTCTCTATCAAATTATGTTTTGTATAAAACTTGATATGCCTGGTAGTGCAATGAGGAAAGACATGGATGTCTTCATCCGCCTAGAATTTCGATATTGAGATCTCGTAATCTTACACCTAAGCATATATTAGAGTTGTTACTTTATCTTACCTTTACATTTACCTTTATATCCTGAAAAATATCCATACCTTATGCGTCTGTTGTTCTTTTTCTTCTATTTCGTCTTTTAAAAAAAGGTACCCAGGTCTACTCTGATTTCGACCGATTGATGCTCGAGAAATGTATATACTACTACTGTAAGTAGTTTCTTTATAATTTAACGTATTAAGCACTTTACCAACAGAAAAACGATTTCCTGAAATATTCATTTAAATTAGCGACAGGAGATTCAACTTTTCTGGTTGGTTTTAGATAAGGTATTATGTTACATACCTGTATTGTTGAAAATCCCACATAACAAAGTTTACATTATTTCTGAAATATCAATCCTCGGTTCCTTGGACTGCTTCAAATTTTTCCCAAAGCAGCGGGACGAAATCTTTGTATTTACATGCATGTTTCAATGAATATCTCACATATTTAATACTAGATTTGCTAAACCTCAGCAACACGCCATATTATTAGGTTTTTCCTGATTTACATAATCAGGACATTCATTGTAAAAATATAACGCAGATATATTTTTTTTAAATATGTATATACCCAAGAACTATTTTTAAGCTGTGCTTATCATGAAATAATCTGATAAGAGAAATACCAGACGTGTGTTGATCGTTCTCCATTGGTGTCAAATGTACTGTTTGCTTTGTTCTCTTAAAATCTGTGGTCTTGCGACTAGAAATCGTTGTCCTTACAGTTATAAATGTTACATACGATCCTGAGATAATCACTACTTACATACAAAAAAAAAAAAAAAAAAAAAAAAAAGACCATAGACAATTAATACTCTTGGAGAAACAAAATATTGTTATGTTAATGTTTCTTTTCCTTTGATTCCGTAATGAATTTGATTACGATTATATTTTTGTGTGATAAGGTTACAAATAATTTGCTAATAAATACTTAAATGAAATTATAAGATTGAGTATATATATATATATTATATATATATATATATATATATATATATATATATATATATATATATATATATATATATATATATATATATCTGTGTTTGTGTGTGTGGGTGGGGGGTATTTTTTCAACATAGCCGTCCAAAATCAAAGACATTATTAATAATCAAACTGCTAAAAAATACACCAGATGCAATTAAAATCATCAACATTACAGATGACATATTTTATTGCATTGTACTTGCCATATTGTGTGCCACAGCTCATATTTGCAAATGGAACATCCATGATCTGAAATCCTTGAAAATGACTTGGAGAGTTGCACTTGGGTTTTTCACTATTATAATTTAGCACCAGTCTCTTTGTCTGCACAAACAGTGTAAACGGTTCCAAATCACAACTACATTCAAACGGATTTTCTTCTATATACCTAAAGAAAATTATTTTTGGGAGTTATCTAGATTATTCATATACTAGAGAAACACTAAATGTTAAAATTGAATCAACATTATGCTGCATGTAGCTCTATGTATTTTTTTTTGTGAGTATTTGTCATATCTAAATGTTTCAAAGTTTGATTTAAAGTACATGTGATTAATATGATCTTGAATTGTCAAGTAATGAGATGTAAATTATCAAGAAAAATAATGAAAGTCAAAATGATGATCAACTTTCATTAAAAAATTAAAAGTATTCTTTAACTTTACCAAAATACTCACAGATTTCGTAAGTTTGGAAGTGACAGAAACATTTCCTTGGCCAAGAACGTGATATTATTATTAAACAGGTATCTACAAGGCAACATACAACTCATATTTCATTATTAGCCTAGTATCTTTTTGCGTGTCATACAAAAGATGATTAAAAAAGAGTTCTTGCTACTTTTTATTATTTCAATTATTTCGCTACCCTTCAAATAGGGAACAACCTTCGGCTATAGAGCTTCAATCACTGTATGAATAAACAGCAAAAATGATAATACGAAATTTAATATTAAAAATTCGGCAAAAGGCCGATTAGATATTCATTTTACGATTTCCTACAGCAAATAACAAGACAGTACTTTGATAGGATAAAATATGTGTTTGATTTTAATTTTGCCCTCATTGATAATTTATGATATAAATAACTGCATATGCAGAAGATCATGTATTTATGCAGTTGCACAAAAAATAAAACAATTTCTATGTGTTAAAGTACGGTGGCAGAAGCTGTGATAACAGTCGTAATTTACATAAGATGTTTACGCATCAGTGAGCAGAGGATGACAATCCCGTTTGTTAAAAAAAATCTGAAGTATAATAAAGGTTTTTACGAAGTTTGTGAAATGTTTTGTGCTTTACTATTAATAATTGATTTCTGCCTCAAAAATCAAGTATTATGTAAAACACCTTCAATTTGTCTGGAAAAAAATATAAGAAAAGGAAAGACAGGTCACCAGCAGCATATCTTCATACACGTATAATTAAACTATAGGCTTATTTAATATAAATTAATTACAATATTTCTACATTCTGCATCTTGCAAACCAACAGATCTGTTTATATGCAAACTTCATTAATGTATGTCCATACATGTAGTTGAACATGTGATTCCACAAAAAGCGTATCAAAGCACTATAAGGTTGCGTGTAGCAATATCGACATATTTAACTTTTCAATTTTATTAGAGTATAGTTAATGTCAGTACATGTAAGTTTAGAAAGGCACATTTTTTATCTCATAAAATCATTGATCTATAGGGCCGGTATTGGTTTCTGTCTTTACAAAAGGCTTATAGATTTCCGTTCCAGTTCTAGAGTTAAGGCTACACACAATAAATTGTCAGTTTGTTGTGCATATCACTCAATATGTTAAGGGATTAAAAAAAATCACCGTCGTTGTCTGAGCTGCAATAATCGCGGAACCTTTTAATACATGTACTTTATATACGTTTACTTACAACCAGTGACATATTAACTAACAGGATTTGCAACTATCGCAAGTCTCGCGACGCAATTTCGAAGGTAGTTTGATGCATCAAATCTCGATTATTCTCCTTCAAAAACAATCATATTATTATTAATATTAAAAAAAAAAACTTTATTCCTCATTTAAGAAAGTATATGTCAAACTAAAATGTAGCCCTACAGTCTGAATACACGACCAGGGATATAACTATTACCAGTAAACATAAAACATTTAACACCCCTTGTTGTAATTGATCTGAAGATCCCGCTGATCTATTCACAGGCACCTTAAGTTAAAAAAATATATTTCCTACCTAATAATATCCAAGGTACCCTTTGTCATCATTTAGGATTAATAGAACATTGTCAGGTCGGCCTGAAATTTCGCTTATAACTAAGCTTAGAACAAAAATGACGTATTACATTTTATTTATCAATAAATATATCTCCATATTCTGCATCTACTTCTTATTTGCAACAAAAAGCTAAAGTGAGCACAGGCGCGTCATTAGGAATACTTCTTTTTGACTAGTGCATTTTTCTGTTTCCTAAGATGCGTCCGGACCAGTTGATACCTGATCACACCTCAAATATGTTTTAGGTCAGTATTTGCTCTGCTTTGAATATGTACAGTCGCACCTGTTTTAAGAGGCCATTTGTGGGACAGTGACAGACTGGCCGCTTAAGACAGGTGACCTCTTATTCCAGGTTTCAAATTAATGAAAAAAAAACACCGAGTATATTCATTTTGGCTCTATTGCACAGATCTATTTAAAACAACTGTAATGGCGGCGTACAAGGAGATGGTGAATGCAGAGTTCGGGTTTGCTGAATAAATAGTTTATATTAATTTTTAAACGCCCGTTTTAACTCAATTAATCTATCAACGGATTTAGAGCAAAACATTTTATAAAACATATGTCGGAGAAGATTTATATAGGCAATGCCTGCTATCCTATCCGTTTATGTGTTATACATAATAAAATATTGTTAAAATTAAAACATTTCCTCCTTAATACTCCATAACAATAATTTTCAATTGTTTAAATGCGGTAAAAAGAAAAAAGAAAAACAGGAGTAGCGTTTCCGTACAAAAGCTATGTACTGAACTACGATAGCCAATGTTTTACCTGTTTAAAAAAGTGCCAAAATTCCATACACACCCTTTTCGCACAAAGAAATTTTCTAGAAAAAGTTGCGTATTATATTCGACAAAATGCGGTACATGTTAAGCTGTTAAGCAAAAGACTGGTCACCCACCACGGTCATTTAATAACTTTCTAATGAATTGAGTATATAAATAGATATATAAAAACACAAAACAGGTGTTATAATAACCAATTATCTCATTAAATCTTAGCAGAATTCAAATTACAAGCTAAATCATTTGTTACTAACTCATTAGCAGCTGTCTAAATGTGGCTTCTTTCGATATGGGGTCACATGTCAGAGTCAGAAGTAATGTGACATAACACACAAAAAACAAACAAAAATCCGCGTTAGACAGGTAGCCACCTAAATGAGTTAAAATATAGTGAAAAACTAAACGGGCCGGACTGAATCTGGCCGCTCATGGCGAGTGGCCGCTGAATAAAGGTGGCCGTAACAGCGGGTGCGACTGTATTTTATTCTTTGGATATTTGAGACGGTTAATAGTTCGTTATTGTAATTTTTAATTCAAAACATATCACAGAATCACATGCATCTCTTGTTGAAACAGTTACAGAGTTCCTTTTCAGATCCCATGCAACATTTCTTAACAAAACAATGAAACAGCACACCACTTCGAAGTTTGGAATGATGAATACAGTACCGTGTTTAAGACAATTCACTCAAGAGGATTTGCGACGTCTTGAA
>CM065920.1:34886981-35069481 GCA_033439105.1 Magallana nippona
TTGCTAAGGAAATATGTAAACTTAAGAAAATAATTCAGAAATTTTTAATTGTTCAAAACGTAATAGCGACGGCTATTTATTTTGCTAAAATGCAGCTTCAACTGATATTACATGAAAGTTAAGAACATGTTTGGTCATTCCAATCATTAATGCTATATGTCTCCAAAATAGCTTTAAACGGCCATTTTTCAATCTTTAGCCTATGTTACCATGACAACCGGTTTCAATGACAACATTTCAAGATTGTCTTGCATCTTTACATACCAATACTAAGGTATCAATGTAACAAACAGGTAGATATACCTGTAATGTTTCTGCACAAGTTGTGTGATAATGATATTACTTTATATCAAAAAAAAAACCAAGCAAAATTATGATAGATTTTTAGAATTGAACATGACAACAAAATATGTCAGATATTGTACACATGTCAGTTAATATAACACTTACGAGTAGCAATGTATCATTTGAAGGAAAGGGATAGCTTGATCAATGCCCCCCCCCCCCCCCTTTTATCTACATCATTGCCAGAATAGAGTCTATATTACTTCTCATATAAACAAATAACTTATTCGTCCGAACAAATCCTAATTCGTGTCCGCCCAATTAGAAAAATCGTCCAAACAAAAAAAAAACTCACTAGTATTCGTCCGAACAAATAACATTTAATTTTTTTTTTCATCTGGCCCTAACACGCCGCCGTAATATAATCCTGCAATGGACAAAAAAATGAAGAACAAAGATTATGAAAGAGGCAATGTTTATTTATTATTTTTTTGTTTTACTACAGAACACTTTTTTAATGCCCAAAATCAAATTAATTATTTCAGTTTTAGTAACAGCTATATGTTTTTTTAAAAGGTCTAACAAAAGGACTTCTTGGTCTGTATGGATTTTTGATTAAGATATAAAGGAATGAATTACTTTGTGATTGACATATAAAATGAGATAAGGTAGTTGCATATAAGTGTTAGTTATATTATTACAACGGTAACTTGATCAAAATGGTCGGATTGCGTGGAGTTGCCAGGTGCAGATTATCAGATCAGAAGTAACGCATAGCGTCGTGTTTGATTTAATGATATTCGCCTTGCAACGAGAGGTCTTCTGATTCTTTAGATCATGATCCTCTATCATAATAAATTTATTTTCTTTCCACAAGGTAAAAAACAAACAAAACCATTATATTTATTGAACACAAATGATTCCAAATAAACACTATAAAAACGCAAGTAAAAATATTAATGGTGAACAATGTCATTAGCTTCAAAGAGTGGTGGTAATACATATAACCTCGCTTCGCTTCGCGTCTCGTTGAATATGATGATTTAGGCCTTGCGACTCCACTTGACCATAGACGCGGGGAGTTTATTTCGCGATTATCTTTCGATAAACTGTTTCGCCACGACTAATGTTCAGCCTTATCCAGACCTGTGTTGTTATACATGTAACAACCACATGACAAGGGATGGTTCGTGGCGGTAAATATTCGCGACTACGAGGCTCTCATGACGTCGCGAAAATTTTTCGCACGCGAATAATGGTTTACAGTATAGGCATCATCGGAAATATAAATCTTTCGCTTTTTAAGCGATTAGCATATACGCTGAACGCTTTATGTCATTTATCCAAAACAATTACGCAACTGAATGCCTAGTTACAGTGCAACCTATAATCAAACAAAATATTGAGCGCACTGAAAGTTAGACCAGTTAAAAGTGTGTGTATAACATTTTTTTTCACCAGATTTCAAAATTTCCTCTTTAATCTAATAAAGTTATTTTGTAGACCTTAAATACATTTACCGAATTTTGATCCACAGTTGGGAAACAAAAGGACATATTTAATGAAAAGAAGAAATAGTATGACAGTATGAATAAAAAAATGTTTTGAGAAAAAAAATTATTTGTTCATTGTGTCATTAAACGACATCGTCCTCAAAAATACAGGTGATTTTAAAATAAAAATATGCATACCAGACAATACCTAAATAATAATACAACAGAAAAACTCGGTTATAGCAAAGTATCAGGGACCAGTGGATTTACTTCGTTATACTTATATTCGTATAACGAATCCGTAATGATAAGTCTAGTGAATTCGCTATACACGTGTTTTTCTTCAAGATGACTATCACTTGTGGTTACGGAGGCATCAAATAAAATATCTACTTTAGAAATCTTAAATACACAAATGGTAATGACCCGCATTCGTGCACTATTTTATGGAATACTTGTTGCAATGATCATTAATTCTAAAGCCAGTGTGAACGCCAAAAGAAAATATATTCATCTGTCATAATTAAACATTTATTCAAAATAAATGTGTTGAAATAGTTCTCCTATCTAATACCTTTTCCCAATAATATATGTCCATTGCATGTACAGTGTGTATATCCGTGCATTATCATCATTACATGCAAACAATAATGAAAATTTAGTTCACTTTTGTTTTGAGATTTCGAACAGCGTTCAAAGACCGATTCATCATTGCAGTGTGTGTGTGTTGGGGGGGGGGGGGGGGGGGGGCAAAAGCTCAATGATTTGATTGCACATTAATATTTTTGTTTTGTATAATATAATTATTGCACTAAACTTAAAATCTTAAAAGGGGATCAATTTTGGTTTTTTTTAACTGTTGACGGTATGTGTACAGAAATATTCTTACGAAATTCCCAAATATTGTCTACATGTATATATCTACAAAAGTATATATCTACATGTACAATACAATTCATATCTTCATCCATAAATTTTATTCATACATCGAACAATTGTATTGTAATTTTTTAACTTACCGGGTGAAAGTAAAACACGACAACACTCTGAACATACTCATATTGTTTTACTGAAAACAAATAATAAAACGGGCGTTCCATACTTCACCAAAAGTCGCGTAGTTTCCCCATTCCCTCTCAACAAAATACCTTACTCTTGTGTGAATTAAATTTGTATCCAGTTGTCATATTGTAAATTTTCAATTTAAACTCGCCTATAGTAAATTCAAAATTTACAACATGAAACAAATGTATATGGTTATTTTAATGATATAGAAATTCATCATAAGTCCATGTAGCATAACGGGTAGAACCCCACCTCCCTCCCTCCATCAAATCACCTTTGGCTGAAAACCCAAAACATCGATCTCGCACAACAGTAAACACTTACATTGGCCTAATTGCCCGCGTAGATGTAGCCTTTCCCCACCCCACCCCCCCCCCCCCCCAAAAAAAAGATAAAAATAAAAATAAATAAATAAATAAATTAAAAGATAAATAAATAAACAAAGACTAAAAGATAACATTTAGTACGCCTGCTTGATAACACACGATCCTTAATTTAACTAAGAAAGTCCTGTATGTGGCACTTTTCATTCCGCTTCCTTTAAGCAGCCGGTCTCCCATAGGCAATCCCCCAAAAATCACGCATTTGTTTAAAAGAAATCTACATATTCAAGTTTTTATGCGCTAGTTGCTAATTTACTTGTGTATTAAGACAATCATGTGAAAGTGTATATGCATTCGCTTCTGTTTCTTGATCACAGTATCATCTGCTTTTTTCATTCAAAAGTTTGTTCAATGTACATGTTATCAATATTATCAAACAATTTGTTACAAATGTGTTTAAAATATGGATTAATTAATAGGGTACTAGTATTTCAGCTAACATTACATTTTACTTTTTCATGTAAATTTAAGAGAAATGTTTGTTGAAATATTAGATCATTCTTGTTTAAACGCATTGCGTAAAATGATTTAGAGTATACTATGTCTACATATATAATTTTCTTATACTAGTATGAATACAGTATGGATACACAACTAAGTCATTTATTACTATTCTTTATTTGCTCAAGATACATTGTATACATCTTATTGCTTTATGAACAACAATGCTATTTCATTCATTTTTACAATTTTGTATCATTAAAGGGTGCAACTGCAACGCTTAAAGATATAAAGTTTGTATCATTAGCGGTTGAGGGTGTCGATATTTGCTTGTTTCATTAAGCGTTAAGGCTGCTCTGCATTTGTGACGCTTAATGATACAATTTTATCATGAAGCGGCGATTTATCATTAACAGTTGGACATGTCAACTGTTAATGCAAGAATATATGGCATTAAGCGTTGCAATTGCAACGCTTAATGCTATTTATATCATTAAGCGGCGTTGTATCATTAACGGTTGTTACAATGCCTCGACATCGAGCATCTGAAAAGTAGTCCTCCAACATGTTCTTGTTCTTCTTCACCCTTCAACTATAGTCTTGCTGAACATGTCGTTACTGGCGACGTAAATATAGTAAACAATGATAACCTTAAATCACTTATTCTTAAAGGTCCAAAATTTAGGGAACCCTGATCTTTCAACTGGCATTCTAATTTCATACATATTATGAATTATGTAGAGGAATACGCCAGACGATTGGCAAAACATGAAAGAAAAGACCTTCACACATTGTCAGAATGGACTAAAAGTGTTGGATGTATGTTAAAATCTCGTATTAAGCGATTAGAGTGCAGTATGAAAACCATCTATCGTTCTTTATTTGATAATGTAGAATTGAAAAATGAACTAGATAGATTACACGATCAGTTTGTACTGGTCCCTGCTGACAAAGCAGGTAACAACATTGTCTTTGTTTGTGTGGCTCATTACATAAATTGTATATTAGAAGAACTTCGATTTAATTCTCAAGTGGAAATTGAAATTATACTCATAGCTCTCTTTCCAATGAAGAAATTCTTCAAAATCATATGCCAGTTTTTAATATTTTCAATATTCCCAATAACCAAAATCAATTTGAATGACCTTATCTGTATTGGATACCTAAACTTCATAAAAATCCTTACAAACAAAGATATATAGCGGGTTCCAGTAAATGTTCTACCTAGCCTCTTTCTTTACTCTTTACCAAAATAATAACAACAGTAAAGGAGAAACTTCAAGAGCACTGTGCACGAGTATATTCAAGAACCAGATGTGTATACTAAAGAATTCCAAGGAACTTTTAGAAAACCCGACATCCCCCAATTTTAACAAAATCAATAGCATCAACACTTACGACTTTTCTACACTTCATACAACCATCCCTCACGATAAATTAAAGTCTCGTCCTTTTAACATTATCGATATCTGCTTTTTCAATTAAAATAGATCACGGAAATTGTCTTACCTTGTCATCGGTCATTTGCAAAAGTATTTTGTTAAAAGCAATTCTGATTGTGCACACAAGTGCTCTGAAGTTGACATTAAAATGATGCTTGAGTTTCTGATAGACAACATCTATGTAGTTTTTGGAAATCAGGTCTTCCAACAATTTGTTGGAATTCCCATGGGTACCAACTGTGTTCCATTGTTAGCAGAACTATTTATGCATTCATTTAGAGCAGAATTTATTCTAAAACATTAATTTTTCTATGGTAAACTTTCTTACTAATGTAGTAATATTCCTTCATCATCTGCATATGGTGTTTTTGTCTCTCAGTTAATTCGATATGCAAGGGCATGCTCGTCGTATGAACAGTGTCTAAGGCGAGGCAAGCTACTGACAAACAAGTTGATAAAACAAGGCTATGAACATTCTCATTTGAAGTCATCTTTTCATAAGTTTTATGGTCAATACGACTTTGTCAGCAAATACAATCTTTCACTGGGTCGCATGCTGACTGACGTTTTTCATACTGATTGTTAGACCAGAATTGGTCACCTGATTGTCTACGGACTTTTCATTTTTTCCCGATGACGACATAGAGCACACGGTGGGTGTGGCCGGTCAGCACAGGATGCTCACTCCTCCATGCAACCTGATCCTACCTCTATTTTTTTAAGAGGTCCGTGTTTGCTCTGCTCCCATTTTGTAATTTTCATTTGGGCTTTTGAATTTGAACACTGTTCCTTATCATCACATGTCATTCATAATAACGTGTAGAAAAAAAATGTAGAGAAAAGTGATTGTCAAGAATTATAATATTAACAGACATATCGTTCGATTTTGAACGGATCATGGACGTTTTTACCAAAAACACTGCTAGATTTTGGTGAAAGGTATACACAGTATATATTCAGATTTTTCTTTGCTTGTGGTAATTCAATCAATGAAAATATTCTGTATTGTTTGGTTGTAAATCATATCAACGACCAGCAAAAATAAAGTTAGAAATATATAGCATTACACCACCACCGTACGAGTTGCGATCATTCCTTTATCTAGATGTATACCCTTCTATATTCAGACAGGCATTGCTAAAATTTACATGCAAATGAGTCTCAGTAAAACATGACGCATCTAAGTCTTGAAAAAGTTACAATAAGGAATCAATTTCATTCCGAATGCTTCATATTGACTTGCATAATATTACAAGAATTCCCCTGTAATATAAAAACCTATATCAAGGTCCACATACTGAGAAAATCTTGATATTATGCAGAAAGGAATAAAAAACATAAAATTATGTGCAAAATAAGATTAAAGAAATTAACCAGACTATAAGAAACCTAATTTGATCCTTTGATTTCGTCATCAATAATTGTATCGCATATAGTATATAAGCAAAACTTTAACAAAGTAAATGAAGACTGTTTGATGATGCTGTGATGTTCTATATATAATTCCCCAATATCGGTTTGATATTGATCCATTAATTAAAATATGAAATATGCTTGTTATACACGGGTTACCTAAAGGCATCTCTATATTCTCCAAAACAAAAGAAATGACTTAATCTTATATTCAAAATATATTATACATCACTCTGTTCAACTGTTTTGGTTTTTTTTTAAATCTTGGGATAATCGATTCTAAACATTTAAAAGTGTGTAATTTTACATAATGAGAGAAGATAAAATGAGTTCATTGTGTCATATGGTGACCAATATAAATAATAGAGAATGACAATCACAGGTGACAAAAAAAAAAAAAAAAAAAAAAAGGAAACAACATTGAAGAAAGAATTTATGCAACAGCATATATGTTTCGTTTCCCAGTGAAAAATAATTATTCTGTGCATAACTGATGTTTGAAATTTAGATATTCAAAAACAACGTAACATTTTACTCTGGTAAAGCTTCATTTTTCATATTCAAATTGCGACCTTTCAGTTGCGAATCAGTTTTTGATAATTGTCCAACATCCACATCAATTTTGTAAAATTATAATTGATACTCATAAATTTGTCAAGAATTGATGTTTTTATGTTTTCATTATCCATAACATATGTCTGAAAGACAACACAAACCATAATCATAATCACAGAAAACTTAATATCGTGGATTGAATAAAAGAAAACACTAACGATTTGTAGTAGAGTTGATCCTCCATATTGTTTGTTTTTAATGCAAACTTCAACCTTTATTTAATAATTTCAAAGTGCGTTTTGTATATAAATACAAGTTGCGCGTGTTTTTGTCTTTTTTTTTTGGTTGGGGGGGGAGGGGGGCGGACAATGGGAACAAAAGCAAAAAATGTTTTATCGAAACACGCCTATTTGTTTTGATAAATGTTCGTTTCTTCACTATTTACTTACCCAAATGCAAGACGGATCTAATTTGGCCTAATTGGATAAATTTTGGATAGTGCCAGGTAAATGAAATGAAGAAGAATGATCGTAAAATCTGTTCATGGACAATAAAAAGACAAACTGTTTCAGGTATTTAGGTGTTTTAAACTTTTTCGAGTACCATGGAATCGATGAGGAGCGAAGGGAGTGATCAAATCAAATTGCTAGTAAAACGTTTAACAGCACAATAGTACTTGTTTAAAAAAAGAAACTTAACATTTTTTTATCTATTTTTCTACAACTCTTTTGTGTTAGTTACCATTAGTCCAAGATTATCCTATTTAATTAAAAGAAGTGTGATTTTCTTCACAGCTTATTCTGGTAATGGTAATTATAAAATTACTTCCTGTAGAAAATTAACCTTTATCTAAAACAGTTGACTGAAGTGAGCTGTATTCAAATCCCAAGTAAAATATTTTATCACATGTTTATCTTAATATGCGGTGGATATTACTCATGTAATAAATTTTTGATATTCCACTGTGTGTTCTTAAGCCACATGACGTCATAATTAAAGATTACATAGTCTCAGGCGGATGATTGACATAGAATGAAAAAGTAACAAAACAATTCAGTTGAAAAATGTAGAGTTGTAAATGTGAAACATTTAATGCTGTATTAATTTTTTCTTTCAGGAATTGATAAAAAATATGCTCGAAAATGAACTGTTTGTTTGTTAATCTATAAGTAACTTTTTTTCCGTGCGTAAAGTTGTTGACGTCTTGTAGTATATGTGTTTGTTGTACGGTTCACAATTATTATTTATTTTTTAGAAAAGATTGAGATTTAACAAAATACGTGGTTAAACATGTATTAAAAAGAATCTCTCACGATTTGCGATGGTATATTATTTTTATCCAGCTCGTTGTGTGTTTTCTTTCCCCTCGCCAAGGCTCGGGGATAGAAAACACACAACTCGTTGGATAGAAATCATATACCATCGCAAATCATGAGAGATCCTATATTTATTATTTTTGTCATTTTCAAGTTCGCATGTCTCATTGGGACAGAGGGTAGGAAAATGCAGCAATCGTTCATTATTTTTTCCATGATCTTTCAGAAAAGGTTGGAAACTAGCATTTGTATCTCATAATTACTAAGAATTCAGAACAAAAAACCAGTTCAGATTTGTTTATAAAATCTTAATTGTACATTTACTTTATTGAAGATTCAAAAGCTTGGATTATTTGATCTGCCTTTGAAGTGAATATCTTTCTGAGTATGTGTAATACGTTATTTATAGTCGTTCTTAGAAGAAGTGTGCTTGGGTTTTGTTTGGTATTTCTGTGTGTTTGTTTTGTTGTTTTTGTTTCAAGGTCCAGTTAAAGCGTTCACCATTAATCTACATCGGGATATATTGCACATCTTATACTTCATTGGTATTTCATTTAGAATCATCATTTCCATGCTTATCTATTTACCTTAATTCATTGCTTTATAAAACTTTTATTCATTCAAATATGCATCAGCGGTATTTGTATACTCTCAGCCTAACATGTAGCAATGACTAGAAAATTACTAATCATTGTCAATTATAACCAAAATAATTATGGTAAGAATGGTTATCCGTACGAGCAAATGTACGCGATTCCTCTTTAAAAAATATATTTGTCCGAACAAATTTCAACAATTATCAATCTTTGACCTTGAGTCATACACCTCCCTGAACTCTTATCTTTAGGTTTGAAGCCTCCAATACCAATATTACTTATTTGATATGTTGAAGGTTGTTGTTGTTGATACTAGTTCAGGCTTGCTAATTCTATGCAGACCACATTCATCATGTGATTTAAAAACGTTTTGTTGAGATGAATATTATCCATGCCATTCATCGGATTATATCAATACCGAATATTTACTGTTTGTACTTGCAATTTCTAAGATAATTATGTCTATTTGATAAATGTCAATTATCCGAAATAAACAATATAAATTGTTTTAAAATATAATTTGCTTATTGTTTTAGTTAATAAAATGAAAAATTTATAAAAATCATTCATAATTTCTAAATTATTGAAATCGTCATGGCAACGGTCATTATTTTAACTGAAAGGCAGCATCAATTGCTTTAACATGAAAGCTGAGGGATGTTTGGTCATTAAAGAAATAAACAGCAATTTAAAAAGTTCACCGGGATATGAAATTGGTTGGTCACATGATCAAATCCTGTGAAGCCCAAAGGGCTTCTCAGAAGATTTAATCATGTACCAACCAACTTCATATCCCGGTGAACTTTTTAACATTGATGTGTATTACTTATACTTACGTTTGAGAATGGCAAATTGTCCAGAATCATTAATATAACGATGTTTTACGTTTTTATTATTGGAATCGTCAAACGATAAGCATGTGCGATTATCACTGTGACGTCATGAAAGAGTTCACACATAATTGAACGTTTTTGCTATCCTATAGGTTCATATAGAGAAGCATATTTGCAAATGCATATATATCTATTTATCAATTTTAAAGTATCGTGTCACTAGTATGAATACAGATTCTTCAAAAGTACCACGAATATTTATAAATATTTATGTTATTTTTGACATTGTTTGTATAGCAACTTTATATAATATTAATGTTTATTGTTTTTGTTGCAGAGCCACAGCAACTGCTTATTTTTCCCAATAAAGCCTATTTATGTTTAAATAAATTGAAAAAAAAATGGTATTATCGGAGTGCTATTTAGTTACCATAGTAACGCTTTTAAAGTATTCTTTTGCTCCCGAAAAACGTAAGCTTATTTTTTCTGAACAAAGTTTTTTTTTTTCGGAATAAAATGATCGAATAAGCATCTACATGTAATATGTCCTTACATATCGCTTTTATGTCCGAAAAAAGCGAGATTTTCTTAACAAATAGTTTTTCCAAGCAAATAGACATTTTGTTTTAAAAAAAGACCCATTATTCGTTTATTTATGTAATTTGTCTCTAATGAAAAGATAGCTTATTACCTGCAAATTAGATTTATGGTCCTAACAAGTACTAAATTTGTCTTAATAAACAGTTAGTTCGAATAAATAGGTTATCAAAAACGCCATCCGTACAAATAATTATGCATTTCCTTCTCACAAACATCTAAGTTTCCAAATTTGTTACAGAAGATGTGATACTTTTGAGAGAGAAACGGAAGAAATGTACCAAAAATATCAGAAGTAATTTTTACTTACAATATTTGAAGATGTGATAACCCATCAAAAGCATTGCTATCGATTGTACTTATATTGTTTCCCCACAGGTTCCTAAATAAAAACAGTGTAAACTCATAAGATGATATAATAATATTTGTTTTAACAATAATAAAGAGAAAAGGGAAAAGAATACATTTGCATTACAAGAAAACTTTTTCAAAAGTTCAAAATAATACCGAACAGAATAAAAAAAAATATTGTATTGTCGTCTTTACGATTGTATTTTTTTTCTTATAAATAAAGAATGTGTCCCACTCAATCTCATAAAAATTACACCAACTCCCGCGTTTTTCGCTATGTCGATGCATCGAAAACCGGGGAGCAGATGGAAGTTATGTGCCCCACTTTCAAGTCCTTTTTAATGACCCACCATTAGTGGGTTTTGTTTATATTTTTTTCTGAGGGGGGAGGGGGTATCGTAATAGCATTTCGTTTTCTTCAAAACCAATTTTACGTAATTTCTTACTCTTGCTGGATTCTTTTTTTAATTAATTGTATGATAAGTAATAAGTTCTGTTACAATGTTTTACAAAACACCAATTTCCCATTTAGATACCTGTTTCTTGTAATTGTTTTTCCCATTCTAATCAATGCCCAGAATTTAGTTAACCATTTATACATTGTACTGGTTTAATCATTGCGATAAAAGTTTGAGAATGTCTCCACAAAATCCCGAGTTTTAGCAGCATAGGCAGTTCTGTTTGTACTGTATCGGAAAAACTAGTAACTATTACATGCTATTGATGGAATCGAACTGGGACATCTTACTAAAACATTCAATATATATGAATATATTGAGAACTATACTATTTTTTGTATCATTGTGTGCAAACATGATTCTCTCGTTTTCTTAAGCAGCAAAACAAAAACAACTTTATCTATTTAAAACTGTAACAATTTTACAATGAGACCAACAATTTTGAGTTGGACTGGACATGGTAATGAAAAAATGAATTAAAGTTGTAATAATACGAGGGTCAATAAAAAAATACGAATACTTTTGCCATAGCTATGTTATTTAATGTCATATTATTACTAGATTTAGTAGACATAATTAAGCAATTGTTTCAAACAATTTTAAATCAAAAAAGGTTCATGTATTCCTTCATTTCTAAGAATTATTAAGAATCTAATCCTGTAAAAATGAGGTCACGGCGCACGGTCAAACTTTGTGTTCTGCCGACACTAATCCATGTTATGTTGAAAGCAATATATCCATAAATTGGGCTTAAAACCAAATAATATTGAAACCTAAAATTAAAAATTGTCATGATATTCTATGCACCAAATAATAACGGGATATATTGATTTGTTGAACAGATATCAGTAACTAAAGACATATAGTTCTCTTTAAAGTTGACTGAAAACATCGACGTCGCCGGATGTCACAGCGCAACGAAAAGTATAAACAGTATGGATTTAACTCGGGAAAAATCTGATAAAAACTGTGAAAATGCTCAATGGTGGAAAAAATAAGTCAAAAATTATTTGCTCATTTGTGTTTAATCTAACACATTTTGTGGGGGTTGTGGTAAATGTATTTTGAACATCAAACAGTACGAAAGAGAGTAGATTATCTGTAAATATTTGATCAAAAGAATAAACAACGTCATCTGACATTCAGGGATTTTCTTACTGTAAACCAAGAGACATGCGGTAAAAAATAAGAAAACTTCGAGGAACTAACTTATGATTTTCGAACAAATGTGTTGTTGAATAAATTAATCTGTTAGTAATGACTTTAATGAAAACTATATGATAGACAGGCACATTGTCTTCGTATTTTTTTATTGACCCTCGTATGATGAATGTTAAAAGAGATCTAAATCCCCAGAAGAAAATCACAGTGTACTTGCAGCGCAACTGAAAGTATAAAACTGTTCCTTACACCATGTCATGAACTACAAACTGTACTATACAACGGCGATGGATCTTAACCAAATATACTTGTAGCCTGCAGTGGATTGCCCTTGATAGTGCTGTCAAAACAAAGACTTTATTTCAATTCATTTATTTTGTTATGTTCATTTTTTTCATTTATTTCTTTTTCTGTAAATTTTGTTAATCTGTGTTCTTTTATTTTGTTATTTAATGTTTTATTAAATGTTTATCTTTGTTATCTGTAATGTATATAAGTTCATCAAGGTGTATAACATACATTCTCACATACAATTATCCTCTTTTGTTTAATTAGTTTGGAAATTTTAAGGCGTTGACAGACAATTTCATGCGGGAAGTAGTGTTGCAATGACCTGGCATTTTGGGAAAGCAAAAGTAGGAAAGAAGGCGACTATTCAAATCCGATTTCAATACAAAATGACAACAAAAAAGAAAATACTACAGAAATAGCATTAATAAGCGTTTATACTATAAGTATTCATTTTTTTCCTCCATCATTACCTTTACTGATTATTTGCTATTTAATAACAATTAGGAACTGGTCAAACGACTGTATATGAATTACGTGTATATTTATCTTTATAATATATTTAAAGTGTAATTATAAGTGGTTTTATAAACAGCATTGTTGCTCATAAAATAATCACAGATCGGAAGTTTCCAATATATATCCATGGACAATGAGGAAGAATTATGTGCTCTTTGAGTCTTTTGTGAGACACGGAGATTGGTACTGACCAAAACCAGATGTGATTATAGAATAATATTTCCCCATAATTTGAGAGATAAACACTTATCTTGATTAGATGCATAATTTGAAACAAAAATGGTTATATACCATCAAGGCAAAGGTAAATCATATGGTATATATGGATTTTTATGAAACTGCATCTTACGCAGATTCAACTGTGCAACAACCATATAACTAAAGATTTTTGTTTAAATGAATGAATTGATCGAATAAGCATGGCTCGAACCTGATTTATATGAATATTTTGCAGCAGGCATTGATACTTCCGAGAAATTTTGATATCACATAATTAATAAGTACAATATTCTAAAAGTTGGTAAACAGATGACCAATCATAGACCAAGCTTGATATCTATAAAATAAATTGTGTAGTTATTTAAACGTGATTCTCTCTTTTAATACAATTCAGCAGTGAAACTAATCTATAATTTGATGTGACAGCTATATCATCATCTTTTAACAATGGATTCACATGTGCCAATTTTTGTAAAAGTAAATACTTTAAAAGTATTGAATGAATACAAATTATAAATGGTGGGGCAAGACGCTGCATATTGTTGAGAGGTGATTAACAAAAATTTAACACAGGATCAGATTATTTTTTTTTTATGAATGTACATGTTAAAATGTCAATTATCATATCAAATCAAGCATTTCCAAACTGACCCTATTCAGTACAAAGAAAACGACTTCCTTAATTAAGAGAAATGCATCTTGTAAAATAATAAAGAATATTTAATAAACTAAATCATTCCAAGATAACAACTTATAAACTCTCCATTTCTTTAATATATGGAATATGGTTGTTACTTAGGGTACATTCATATAATATCTATTCTCCACAAAACAACTAAGAGAACTGAATTGTTTTACATAAAAAAATATATTCGATCCCAATCTGTTAAAATGTTTTCCTTTGTTGACAACTTTTGAGAAAAAATAGCTGTGATATTTAAAAGATAGCATATGTAATTTGACACATGAAGAGAAAAAAGGATTTCAGTTTGTTATCCATTTTCCAGTTTAAAAATTGAGAAAAATTGTAGGATGCCAGCAAAGTTAGTCAGCAATTATTGACATTTGTAAACCATTTGCAGGAATATAACATCATAAAATTAGAAAGCCTGTTTTGCATTTTAGTTTAATATGACCTGAAACAAGTGCATGTAATTATACTACACGTTGTTTAATAAATAGGGGTAGGTAAAGAAAGTTTATGATTGTTTGTCACTTACAATGTTTAAAGCTATGATAATCCCCGAAAGACATTGTTTTCGGTTCTACTTATCTGGTTGTAACTAAGGTCCCTTGACGAATACATAAAACAAACATTTATGACAATCACAAAAATGACAAAAATACAACAAACCCAGGATGAATCTGTGCCATTCAGTCAATTGAAATATGACTGAAAGGTGACTGAATGACATACCTATGCCATTCAGTCACCTTTCCAGACCATTCAGTTATCATTCAGTTCACTGAAAGGCAGAGCTTCATCCTGTGAAAGGAAACTATATTGAAGACAGAGATTTCAGGCATCAGGATATGTTTAATATCCCAGAGAAAATTAATTATTCGTGTTTATAACTTTTGTTATAACTTATTTTGTTAGTAGACATTCAAAAGCAATGCTACATTATACACTGTTTAACAATATTAATATTCACATAGCAGCCTTTAGGTTGCGAAAGGGTTTTCGATAAACAACATCCACATCACATGTGTACATAATATTTGATACATCATAATGCATGTAATGAGATCATTTAAATAATGTATGTTTTCATTATCCTTAAAGAATTGAGTCGGACGGACGAAACAAATATAGTAAACATAGAGGATTCTAAAAAATCTTGAATTAAATAGAAAACAAAACCCTCAAACAATTTGCAGTCGTTTTGAACTTTGTTCATATTCGTTGTTTTTAATGCATAATTCAAGCTTCTCGTAACAAGCCTATATCTTCTTTTTAATTTCGAACTGCCTTTTTGTTTATAAATATAAAAACATCGATTGTATTGCGTGGTGCATAAATCAGTGAAACAAATTATATTTTACAAACCACACCTTCCACACTTTATTGTTGAAGGTATATGCTCTAATGTCATTGAAATAAAAATACAAATATATATCCAAAAACATACCCTCAGTTCATATACAAAGGTTATTAAGGGCAGTATAGGTGGGTGGCCAGGGAGGTAACGTCAAATGTGCGATCAACACGGGTCTTTTATAATGGTAATATATCTTGAATTGGATTGGTAAAGAAGTTTCTAAACAAACATTTTCAGTGAGACGATCAAATTGACTATCATGTTTTCGTAACAGTATGTGATTAAAGATGAAAATAAAATATATACATAAGCATAATACTCATGACAATGACACATTGTTAGATACATAGAATCAAAACTCCTACCAAGTCTATAAGTAAGTCCCTGAACAGATCTCACAGCCCACTTACATATGTCACACATTAACATGTATAAGGAGGAACAATTATTTTGTTACACTCTGAGAATCCACTTAACACTATCCGGATCTGTATCATGATTCGGGACTAAGAGAGGCTAAACTGCCCGCAACTGTGCATACATACTTTAAACTAAGCTATACAAGTCAATAACAATCTTGACTCAAAATTTATATAAATATATTTCAAAAACAATGATGAACGAATTACTTTTTTTATCTGTCAAAGTCCTCATGAAGGACACATAGGGCCAGAAGTTAGCAATGCAATTTTCATGTACAGTCGAGAAAACGTAAAATAAATAATTATATAAAAATAAAACGAAATATATCTTATATTTCTACAAGGCAGAGGATTTTGATGGGATTACTACTAATCTTAAATTTAAAACCTTTAAAATTTGTAAATAATTTAAATGCTTTTAAGTATAATCACGAGAAGAAATATTACAAAAGTCTTATTGAGAAGACTTCATTTTTACCCTACAAAATCTGCAAACCCAGGAGCTTATACATTTGGACACGTTGTACTTAGCATTTCCTAATTCTGGTTGTAAAAGATAACTGACCTTATCATCCTCCTAACTTTAACTTTCTGTTATTTTATTTTCAGTTTGAAAATGATGATGCTCAAAACAAAAGTGTTGGGATGAAGCATCCCTCAGAAAAACACAAACTAGCGCAATACATTTATCAACAGTTATAAATACACTATTTTGGACTTGGATCTATACCCTTTGCAATACATTTGGACACGTTGTACTTAGCCTTTTCTAATTTGGGTTCTAAAAGATTAACTTTATCATCCTCATTACACTACTTGGGCATTTTCGAGAGAGCAATTTATATTTCTAATGGCAGCAATCTAACACTTTCAACACATAATGCTGGTGAAACAAAAGCTGTAAAAAGGTGAATCCATGTGAATAAACTAAACAACGCATACTTAAACATGATGTAAACTTTGTCTGATGCATTTGTTAGATGTTACAACCTGAAATAATTTTCTATTATAACGTCATTTACAACAATACTCAGTCACAAATTAGAAAAGTGAACGACATCAAATAACCAGTAATTATGCAAGGACATACGGTAATACAATTTATTTGGCTAGATTCTATTTGTGTAATTTCATAATGACTGCACACAAAATGCAAGAAATTAGCATATACTTGTCAATTTTGTGATAAAGTAAAATTCATGAATTTTTTAGAATTTTAAAGAATTGATTCTTGTTTGAATGATTGAATCTATCGGAGAGGTATGGCTCGAACTAGATTTATATGAATATTTTAGGCATTGATAATTCCGAGACGTTTTGATATCACATAAGTACAATATTTCAAAAGTTAGTAAACATAAAATGTTCAAGCAGAAATCAAGTTTGTATTTATAAAATAAGTTGTTAAAATATAAATTTAAAAAAATAGGTACTTTAACATGATTCACTCTTTCAGTAATACAATTCAACAGTGAAACTAATCTGTAATTTGATGTGAGAGATCATCATCATCTTTAAACAATGGAATCAGATGTGCCAATTTCCAGTAAACCTTAAAAGTCTTGAATGAATCATAATAAATCGATAGGGATGCATATTGCTTAGTGTGATTAACAAACATTTAACTCGAGAACATACAATTTTCGTAAAGAATATACATGTAAAGAAGCCATTTATCATATAAAAACACGATTTTCAAAACTGAACCTATTCAGTACAAAGAAAATGACCTCCTAAATTAAGATACATGTAAATACATCTTGTAAAATAATTAAGAATATGTGATGCACTAAATCATACCAAGATAGAAACTTTCAAACTCTTTATCTCTTTAAGATATAAATATGGTTGTAACGTAAAGTATCTAAAGGCATCTTTATTCTCCATAAAACAACCAGAAGAACTATATCTTTTTACATGAAAAATATGTTAATTTTTTTTAATTTGTTGAAAAATCTTGAGAAAAACCAGCCATAATATTGTAAAGATAGCATATGTAATTTGACGCTTAAAGATAAAATATGACTTTATTATCTTTTCCATTTACCGGTTTAAAAATAGAGCAAAAAATATGAGATGCCGGAGGCAAAGCTAGTCAGCGATCAATTGTAAAACATTTGCACGAATACAACATCATACAGCTAGAATCTTGATTACTTTTGTACTGATTAGGGACTTATTTCTAGACTTGGTAGGGGTCTAAGTTCTATGTATCTAACAATTTGTCATCCCTCAGTGTATATTTTAAATATTTTATTTTCATATTAATCACTCACTGTTACGGAAAACATGACTGTTAATTTAACTTTTCACTTAAATATTTGTTATAGAACGTCTTGTATCAATCTTATTCAAAATATGTTACCACCATAACTGACCCGTGTCGATTTTAATAAACACATGTCATCGCACACCTGCCATTACCTTCCTGGTCATCCGTCTTTAATATATTGCCGTTAATAATCTGTTTATAGGTGTGTTGGATATATATTTTTATGTTGATTATCCTACTTACTTTTATAGTAGCAAGGCTGTTTTGCATTTGAGTTTAATTTTCTCTGAAACAAGTGTATGTAATTATGCTGCTATTATTTGTTAATGAGAAAAGGGTACAGTAAAGGAAGTAATACATTTTTTGTTATTTACAAGGTTTCAAGCTGTGATAATCCTTGAAAGACATCACTGTCAATCCTACTGATCTGGTTGTTACGAAGGTCCCTAATGAGTACATAAAACAAACATTTATGACAATCACAAATTTGACGAAAACCACAACAAAGGATATAGTATCAAAGGCGAAGATTTAATGCATTAGGATATATTTAATATTCCAGTTAAAGTTAATTATTCGTGTTTATAACTTATCTTTGTAATTTAGACATCCAAAAGCATCGCTACGTTATACAAGGGTTAAACTTCAATACTTATATTCATATTGTAGCTTGGAAACCAGTTTTCGATGAACACCATCTGCATCCCATATCTACGTTATACTTTATACTTCATATCACGTGAGATAAGATCATTTAATAAAAATATATTTCCATTATCCTAGACGAATTAAGTCTAAAAATATAATAAACAAAGAAAGCTCAATATCTTTGATTTAATAGAAAAAAATTCGCAAACAATTTTTGTAATGTTGAACATTGTTAGATACATAGCATTAAGACTCCTACCAAGTCTGGAACTAAATTCGTGGCCAGATCTCACAGCTCACCTTTTTATGTCGTTCATAAACATTTATAAGAAGGAACAATTATTCTATTACAAGCAATCATATTTTCAGCAATCAATATACACCAATGCAATTTTTAACTTCTTAGGTATGTGTCCTTCATGAGTTATTTATAAGACGAAATTGACGGATGAAAAATTCTTTTATTGAGTTAAAAGTTATTGACTGTGTATAGTTTAATATGATATTATATGACTGCAAAGTCGCAAGCAGTTTAGCCCCTCTCAGTCCTCTAAAACATGATGAGATAGACCCAACTAGTGTCATTTGGCGTTCGCCGATAATTGTAGTGCTTCATACCAACTGTTCAGCCTACTGTGCAAAATCCTTACTCTACTGCTTTTAAGATCCGTACAGTCGAGAAAACAAATGATATGATACAACTGATAGTTTTACAAAACCTCAAATGGGCCAAAAGAACCGTGTACGGGCTGAGTGTACATGAAATACAATGCATCCCAATCTTATTCTACTTTTCTAAAGAATACTACTGTCTTCAAGACATCATGCGCTGCTTGCTAAGAATATATTTTCTGCGGAGGCAAACATGACTTCACTTGTAAAAAAAGGTCTTCAAATGCCATAGACTTTCTCCTGATCATATATTTGAACACTTGCAATGTACGGTACAATAAAACACTGTCAATAAACTTCTGAGGCAATGCCTGACACAACGAAAGTGCAATGGTTCAGTGATTGATGAACAGGATACATTTTTTTTCATTTCTGAAAACGGTAGTTTCAACAAATTTAGGTAATCACAGTTACTAATTTTTATTTTAATTCGTCATATTTTGTAGATTACCTATAATCCTAGATACACCAACTATTAGCAGCAAAAAATATAATTTAAGGTTTGTGAAAAAACAGCAATAACATTTAGCTGGTTTCAATCTAGTAATACATAGAATGTTTACTCCGGCAAAATCAAGGGATGAACTGCCTGCCTAAAACTATAACCTCCCTTTGTATATGGTGTTACAGTGCCCTAACAGGTGAATGGGGTAGGAACATACCTTTTAATTCTTTTATTAGGATTAAGTGTCAAGTATGAAGCTGTAAAATTAGCATGCCTTTTCTTGAATGAAACGACTACCTGAGTATTAGAAGATCTAAAACGCTTACCCCAGGGTCAAGATGGTTCAACAGATATCATTGAAGTAAACATCTAATTCAGATCAAGAGTCTGTGGTAAGATTTAGAGAAATTCTTCTTTGTTTTATCCCCAAATACCATCAAATGTATTTGTTTATACGAAATTACCCGCCATTCATAGTTATAAATGCATATGTAAGTTTTTAATATTTTCATCCACCGAGCCATCTGTCAACATTTATGCATATAAAACAATGTAATCGTTTATGTCTGTAAGCATGTCTATATAGCAGATATTACTGTAGATTTCGTATTTTACGCGAGTATTTAATTTCATGATTCAACCTTTTAGCAACAAATCGCGAGGATAAAAAATGGCGTATGCAGATTTTTTTTTAATTTACATCTTTCCGCAAATTAAAGATTTTTTATATGATGCGATATGTGCTTCTCGCGATTTTAATCGGATATTAATTAATCGCTATTGACAATATACAGTAGTCAAGGA
This sequence comes from Magallana nippona, assembly GCA_033439105.1. NCBI lineage: Eukaryota > Metazoa > Mollusca > Bivalvia > Ostreida > Ostreidae > Magallana > Magallana nippona. The sequence goes on from CM065920.1 coordinate 34,907,702, forward strand.
ATAAATAGAATTCATTATTTGGCGCAGGAAACTACAGTCATGCCTGTTGCTGTCATAACAAAACATGTTTCCTGGACCCTCTTGCAAACTTTCAAGCAATGATGTGTGCCCGGTGCATTACGATGTGTGATATTTTATGAAAACACCTGCTTCTGGGCTAAAGAAGAATCGTTGAAAGAATAAATATATCAAACTTTTTCTTTTTTATGCACTAAATTAGATACGTTAATATATTGTTCTTCTAATACTCAGTCAAACCTCGCCAAATTATACTACAGTACCCGCAACGTTATTTTTTACAAGATAAACGATATGATAGGATTCACGCACGATAGGATAGTATACACGCATGACACGATAGGATTGATACACGATATGAAAGGATACACGATGTTCATGATAAACGTTTAATCTCGTTAAACGATCTATACGATTAACTAATGGCAGAATTTGAGAAAGAACACGTACGAATCAAGATATACGCGGGATTTCTTGTTATTATCAAATGCTGAGTTGTTTATCATCGCTGTATCATTTATAGAATATATAAAAATGACAAGGTAAAATTTATCATCAAAAAATTATGAGCTTAAATGATCAATAAATTATCTGTATTGTTAACATTGTTTTCATTACCGAATGTCCTAGGTGATCGCCGCGAACATTTCAGCCCGAGATGAAATCACAAAGAAAATAGCGGGTTCAATTAAAATATAACTCTTGTTCTCAATAAATATAAAATCTATCTTAAATACATTTCTTTCTGTATTAAAAATGATGCATTTAAAATGAATTATATTCCAAATAAGTTAAATAAATGTTTAACAGATATACACACGATTTGTTAGCGCACCTTCGCCGATCCCCGAAAACATTTTAGCTCGAGATCAAATCACACGAAAATAGCGGATTCAATTAAAACATAACTCTTGTTCTCAATGAATATGAAATATATCATAAATACTTTTGTTTCTGTAAAAAATGATGCATAAAAAACGAATTATATTACATACAAGTTAATGTTTACGCAGGTATTCATTCTGCGTACAATTTAATATATTCAATATACAGGTAAATATGTTACTTTGTTCCTAAGAACTTCGATAGTTTATACTAATTTTTATTTCTACTGCTTACAGATATGACATACATGTAATATTGTTTAATGTTGATCTAAATAATTAAGAAATTAGTATCATGATAGAAGAAAGGATTTTACATTTCTTATTCGATAAAATATCGTATACGGCCCTCTGAACGACTTGTAACTATGAAACAAATTTACTTGCGTATGAAAATGCATGAACGATTAACACGATACGATAAACGGAAAAGCTGTTCAAATTGAACGATAATCCTGATAGGGTTAACGCACGATATGATAGGATTAACGCACGATAGAACAGTATACACGCACGATACGATAGGATTGATACACGATACGATAGGATTGTAAGAAATAACGGTGCGGGTACTGTACTTTACTTTATTTGGAAGACAACTTTTTCAATTCTTTTGGTCCCATTTGTATGCGTTTCTTTTCATTTTCTTCATCAAGGAAAATAAGGCTATGTGTCTATGTATATATGTGAGTGTGACGTACATATGTACATGTATAATTAAAGAAATCATATTTTGTGGCTGTAACTTCAGCCTGCCTTCTCTTGTATAAAACAACTATCTGAGGATAACACGCCTTGGGATAGACGATATAAGACGCTTACCCCGGGACCAAGTTGGTCAGTCACATATCACTGGAGTAACATTCAAATTCTGATTTTAAATAACCCAGAGTTTGGAGGAAGACATCAGTAAAATTCCCCTCCTTGGTATCACCAATGCCACCAAATGAACTTTTCAATCTATCTGTTATATACTCGTTTTTGTATCATAATCGGGTGGGTGGGTTTGTTCAGTAAATCGCAGAACACGTGTGGAGTGCTTCTAAATTTATTCCAGAACCTGGCTCAACACTTGTCATTAAGTCGTAAGAAAATATCCTTTTGTCATTAAAGGGTACCTACAGCCAGTACATGTGAAACTTATGTCAAAGAATGTATCTGTTAGAATTTAATGCAAAAAACTGCATCGAAATAAATGCACAAATAAGGGAGTAACGCAGCTTCAAGGTGGCTATTTTTACCTGCTTTAAGAAATCCAATCAAGAGAAAATAGAATAAAGCGATAGTGAGGCTTCAGCGGAGGTGACGTCACGAGGTCAACAGGAGGGAAATTTCCTTACCAATCGATTCAAAATTAATTTGATTTTACAGCCAAAATGACTGAAATAAGTATGCTGTTTTGACGTGCTAGATATTTTAAGTATAGTAGATTTAAAATTAGTATCCGTAAATAATTTAAGTCAGGGTTCTTTTTAAAGGATTTAAAAATTTGCTATTCTCATCGCCTTTTTACTGATGATTGCGATATCTTTAACAATTGCATGAGCAGATTTATGTCCATCATTCATTTTTTTAATTACATAAAATTACATCACACACGAATGATCCGACGCAGGTAAACAGGTAAACTAACGGAGCTACTGTTTCAGACACGTGTATATCTTGGGTATGTACACATGGTGCACGGGTCTGGTGAACAAAGGGGGATGGGTCACACCTATAGACTGATAAATTGATATGAGTATAATTACCTACTCAATTATCTTCAGATAAAACAGAAAAATAAATTGCACTGTGTAACGGCGAACATAACCTAATATATGTATATAACTAGGACGTCCATCAGTGGAGAATATGGATCATGGGAGTATAAAAAGTAATAATGTTCAAAAAATACCTTAATATTGTCACTCATTTAATCACTTAAAAAATAATAAACAATATATAATGCACCTATTTAAATATTTTTTAAATCAAACCAAGAAATTAATTTCGGAAGTAATTACGTTTTCTGGTCATTAATTTGGTTAAATTTTTTGTCTAATAAAGTGATTTTAACTTCCTTTCGAGCGCTATGATCGGCATTAATCAAAATAAGTTTAACTGTTGTCCTACCACCGAATCATTATGAAAATATGAATTAACATGAAAAGTTTGAAAGATGAAAATATAATAAAATGAAATTCCGTTATCGTATTTCAAGAACCACGTGCATTTTATGAAAAAATACGAGACAGATTTCATCAGCTGTTCATGGACTTGATCTCTGATCCATTTGGAATCCTGTGTTTGTTTTCATATGCATGCTATTTTGATCCTTTATGGTCCCAAATCAATATTATTGAATAATCGGGCGATAGTTGTAATTTTATGTCCCATACGAGGAACAGTTACATGTATTAATATAGTTAGACTCTGAAACCTTTTACACAATAATGTCTCGGAATATCATCCGAATGAATAATAATATTAACAGAAAATACGAAAATAAGTTTCGTATAAGAATTATATCATGATTGATTATCATTTTGCTGTGAATTCATATGCAAAGTTGTTAAATATTTGACTAAATTTACCAAGCAATCAATTTTCCGAAATCGACATTTCTGTACGATAAAATACCGGTTTAACTCAAACAACAATATATATAGTCATCCAGGAAATAAAAATACAAAAAACAATTGTTCATTTATCGATAAAACAATGCAAGAAAAAGAACGTTTTCCGAGTATTTTCTTGTTTCTCTTACAGCGGTGTTGACCTCGTGATGTCACAATTCATCTCGCGCTAAATCGGCTTGATTCAAAAATCGTTCAGGTGTGAAATCGGGTTTTCCCTAAATATCTCAAAAAGTACTTATGCGATCGAAGTAAAATTTTTAGGATGATGTTTTTTCACATAGATCTCCATCAAAATCAAAAATTGACCGGCATTGCATGTACATTTTAACATATATTGTTACATCCCCGTCCTTCGCTGAAAGTTATAAAAAAAAAAAAAGCATCATAGAATTAATTTAAAAAGTCAACGAATAAAGTCACTTTAGTTCAACAAAGTCATTGGTATATGTATTTTATATATTTTAGCACTCCTTTATAAATGATATTATCTGAGTAGAAATTTATGAAAATTGATTAGAATTCAAAAATGAAAGGCAAAACTAAAACTAAGAAACATACATGTATATTGAACCAGGCTTCACCTGGTAGCACCTGTTAGGAGTTATTATGCCCTTATACACTATCTGTGTGACCTAACAAAAATAATAAATTTCACCCTTGCAGGCGCTTTGGTGGTTTCATTGAGTTTTTGATTGGTGGAAACTTTGAAAAGGGGCGTTTCGGAAATTCTTCATTGCGTGACTTTTTGTATCCCCCCCCCCCCCCCCACACACACACACCAGATCAGAGAAAATATGCTACGTGTATTTTAAATCACAATGAATTCGTGCAAGATTCACACATTTAATTCTTTTTCTTTATAAATCGCACATATATATCGTCACCTTCCTATTTTCATTCATATGATAAATTTCCCGTGTCTATTTTTCTCGCAAACATAGTTGTCATGAATATCAGATACCAGAGATGTTTTAAGACTGTTTGGACATCGTTTTCGATGCCTTGATATTCATTGAAGAAAGAAAACGCCTTTCACATGTATTTGTTACCTTGTACAGATTTAAGGTATAATATTCAAATCTGTGATGATTTAACACCTAAACACAATCTCAATATCTCATTTCATCAAAATCAATATCCTTTAAATCAAATTCATTCTAACATGACTTGGTTGGAAGTCCACGTTAAAAATACGCGTGTTCGATTTTCACGTAAATAAATACACCGGGTTCCATACATGTCAATTAAGGCATGGCAATGTTTTGACACAATAGGGGGCGGTGTATTTTCCTCAAATCTTTGATTTGATTGGCTTGGGTTCTGTTCTAAGACAGTAAGATCATATGAAGAGAAATCTTCGTCATGAAGAATGGGCTACGCTTCGCTTCGCTCCGCTCCGCCCATTCTTCATGCATGACGAAGATTGTTGGTCTACCACACGCTATGTTTTCTAATCTCTGAGTTTATGTCTGCGCTGGGTACCCCGACCACCGACTTGTTTATGAACGGTCGTAAACAAAATTTTAGAATTTGTTTAAATATTACTTTGTTCAATTATTTGTTTGGGTTTCTTTCATGTTTTTGCTTATTTTCATCATAATTCGTCACTTAGACAGGGAAATATTTGTGTTGTCTCAATAGTTTCCGAACAACGCTTGTAGTGCTATGCATCATTTTGATGTTGACGCAACCCTTTTTTCTACACAAGGAATCAACCTCAAATTGTCAATTATTATCTTTGCTTGCAACACATGATATTTCTATGACCACAAAAATACAATATGAAATATAACACCAACTGCATATGGTTACTTTGGCAAACATGCATCATTTATAGCCATTCACCAACGGATGGTGATGCAATACATAAGTTTGTAACAATGTGAAATGATGAATTAACTGGTTAATCTCTTTGTGGATTTTTCGAGCAGTACAATCATTTTACAGTTCAAAAATTTTAATATAAATAACGTTTCAACGGGTTCGTACGTTTGTACTGACATTTTTCTCAATTTATCACATATGAGTTTAATTTATAAAGAACTACTTACGTCCTTTTTTTAGTGATGGTGATGAAAAAAGAAGATTTTGAGTGAAACTACCAGGGTTGGGAGCGGGAGTTTCATCCGAAACCTTTCTTAACTTTGCTTTAAAAACAATGCAATGTGTCTGTTTTTAATTTGTTTGTTTGCAACTTGATACAAATATTTATTATGACTCAATTAACAAGAACATCTCAATTACTAATTGGAGAAGTAATCAACATCAAATACACAGTTATGATACAAGATCATACGCTTTTACCATTAATTTGGCAAAATTGTATTTGTCATTTTTATCATGCAGAGATATGCCAAAACTAGCATATGTTTGTCAAAACCATGAAAGCATAAAATCCATAAAGGATTGAATACAATGATTTATTCAAAATCTTCCTTTTTACGGAATGTGTAACTGATTTTCGGTATTTAAAGTTTAGAGCCACGCCCGTTTCTATAAAACATTGTAAAATTGAATTAAATATCGTGTCCCCTTGAAAAAGTCCAATTAGGGATTTCAATGTGTAATAATGAATATATAAAATAAATAATGCGCAATTAATTTTCTTACGTGAGCAACAGCATAGTACAAATGAATTAATCATTTAACAATTTTATTTTGAATATTCTCATTTGTTGTATCATTGTGGGGTGCCTTTTTCGAATAGTTCCTTTACTCACCTGCAGAGTTAAAAAAAAATAAAACAAAAACCAAATAGCGCATAAGAAGTTAGAGAATAACATTGTAAGTTTAAGTGCAATAGTTTTTGTTTGAATATTTATTGCTTTGTCTTTTTTTTGTCTAGGAAAGGGTGTTAAAACATACTGTTTTACTTATCTTTTTTATTCTAATATGAAGTATAATTCGCAAGTTCCTCCAGTCCTCCCCTTAAATGTCATTAAAATGGTTTCTATAAAAAACATTGCCACTTATATAATAGTCACAGACCAGAGGTTTTCAATTTATTTCAACAGACAATGAGGAAGAAATGTCGTGCTTTTGAGTCTTTGGTGGGACTTGGAGACTGGTACTGACCAAGATCAGATATGGTAATTATATAATGTTTCCTCATCATTAAAAGGTTTCAAGTTTGATATAACGCATAATTTTTCCTTAATTAACAATTGAATACGAATGCATAAAGTATTTCCCACTCCCTTTATTTTATTGTTTAATATGGCAGCTGGATATCAAACAAAAGATCAAATTTTTGACTGAGCCACTATTGTTTGTACGTAGCTTAGAGATACATTCATATACTTTGCATAAGTCTTACGACAATAGCAATAGAAGAACTATTTTATTGTGATATTGGACAACGAAATGAAACAACATTTTACTCAAAATATAATCAATATTTTAAATTTTCATATTGTACTAGATTGACCAAAACTGCATTTTTAGGTTTAAAAATGACTGACTTTTAGATCGGTAGCTGACGTTTTAACCTATGACGCTAGGATGTTCAAAATATACATCATTGCGGAAGAATGAATGGATATAGTTATTGTTAATTTCATTGTTGACTAAAAATGACAGAACGTCACAAAATTGATCTTGTAAATGATTCCAGAGTGTCCTTTTGGTGCAAGCACTACTTTGACGTCATAATTGATATATGAATCTTTTTTACTGCGCTAATAAAATAAGTACAAAAAGAAAAGATTTCTTCACATTTTATATTAAATCATGGGAAAAGTAATCGCAATACCTATATTCAATTTGAAATCACTTTAATGAAGAAGTAAAGAGCTTGTTTATTGCCTTTTTGGAGAGACTAAAGTCATTCTAGATATTATGTTTCATTAGTCAAAATGGACAAATCTCTGAGCTCTGTTACTTGTTTTTATTTATATTTCAAGAAAATGAAAGATTAAAACAGTATATTTCACAGTGTTTACCAAAAAGTTAAGCCCCAATACACCATGTCAATCAAAGGTATTGTTATGAAGCATCATCAAACGAATTTATATCTTGAATTTCATAAACCTGTAGGCACCTTTAATTTACTAGATTGTGACCTTAACGAGACCGAGTATAGTTCGAGTACGCATGCTTTCGCACAGCGTATCATTTGACTATGATACTAAAGAGATCACCATTTCCACCTTTGTTAAATAAAAATTAACCATTTTCCGACAAATCTGGGAAATTGGGCATACAAAATAACCTTTGATAAGACCCCTGGAACAAACCAGGAGGAAACAAGGGTTTTTTTTTTAAATGTCATCATTTGATTCCCTTTAGCTATAACTTTCATATGAAGAACAGGGAAAATATCCCTAGGGCAGAAGATAAAAAAAAATCAAAAAATGTGCAAAATTGATACATTTCAAGCAAAATCCCATTGGTTCTATGTTAAAATTAAGAAATTTTGAGATTACCCCCTAAACAAACGATGTGGTAAATGTCTGATTTTTTATTGCAAAAAAATGATTATATCAGTAGAAATTCATGTAAAAATTTTCATTAAAAATATATGACAGAATAAATTAGACCCGGCCTCGTTTAAATTCCTTTCTGTTTTGCTAATTTAGTTATAACTGTTCTCCCATGTCAAACACTATCATGAAACACAATACCAAAGTCAAACACACTTAGTAATATGTAAACGATGTGATCATTGGACCGAGCGTAGTGTTTTTGTTTAAATAGAGACGGTTTGATTTTGTAACAGAGAGAACTTAATTTGAAACGTACTAAGTTGGATCCGCCTGAATACCCAAATCATAAGCCAAAGTTTAACTAAACATCGCGTGTTCAGCCCACAATTATGACGTCATATATCATACGACAAGACTCTGTTTGTCTTCGGAAATACTTAAACGTCTTTAATTCCACGTGTCTAAAATTTCACGATTTCCTGTGTTAATACCTTTCACGGTGTTTTTAATTTCACGGAGAATCGATTTCTTTATCATAGAAAAGTTAGTTCTGATTTTAAAAAATCTGATGAGTAATGAACATGCAATCATTTTTCTTTTAAATAACGTTAAGCTAAAGTCTTAATCGCATTAAATGATATGAGAAAATAATATCAGTATTTTGTCGAATATAATATGCACTAGTGTATAATGCACATTTGATACATGCATTTAGGCCTAAAATTAGGGGGAAAACATAATCTGTTCAAAACCAGTACACCTTTATAATTAACTAATCTTAATTGTGAACTGCTAAATACAAATAACGATCGCAGACAGCATGGTTGTACAGGGGTCTTTGTCTTAAGGGGATGTCCGAGATAATAAGTGACATAGCACACGTGTTCACAACACTGGCTTCGAGAGGCCGCAGAGGGGTAAGGTAGAGGTGAAACAAATCTTCCGTTATAATTAGTTGTTTGAAATTATAACACTAATTGTATTAAATAATACATAATACTCATGCTTGCTATTTTTAACTGATTTGAAACAAATACTTTGATTACGATAAGTGATACATGTAACTTAGACCTTGCTCATGCACACATGTATATCACATCAGTATTGGCCGAGATTCCGATCAGCCCAAAATGAGAGGAGAAATACTTCTAGATCAACTGCAAAACCCGTTCTAGCGGTAGAAGACAACATGAACGACATGTCAAACAGTGGATCGGTTACCAATGTGCCCACTGCTGCTGTCTGCACTCCAAGTGGGGATTCTTCCGGTGTCGTTGATCCTGGATCCTCTATCCAAGGCAATACAACAGGTAATGAAGTTGCCCGTATTTATGACAGTTTGGGGGCAAATAAAGCAATAAAACAAAAAACATTAAAGGGAGATTTTCTTGATTTAGGTCAGCTACTATCCAATCCGACCCCGGTGGATGGTAAGCAAACCCTTACAATATCAAATGGTCAAGTGGTCATTGAAGCTAAGACGGGCCTCAGTTAAGATTACAAATGTACAGCAGTGGATTGATGCATTCTTGATTTTTTGGCTTGTTGAAATATATCTACACTATACAACTAGGGCCTACAAGGTGTGCAGGAATAGGAATTTTATGATGAGCAATTAAGGATGAGAATGGCAAAAATCCTAGTGCATCATGGGGAATAGTGGACCAGGAACTCTGGCTGATGTATATGGTTCTATCAGCCAGCCCAGTGTAAAGTCCTTTACATGTAACAGTAGGACGTTTTCTGAAATGTAATGATTTTGATAATTATGGGGTGTGTGTAAAACAACATTTACATAAATGTTTGAGCTGTAGTGGGTCTCATCCATCAGTTATGTGTGTGTGGTCTTCTAATTATCAATCTGTTGCTAGGGATTTTTCAGGTCACAGATCCCAATCACCGTTCAGAAGTCAGGTTCCCTCTCCAAGACCAACTCAACCGCACAGAGCCAGGTTCCCTAGTCTACCCAAACCTGCAGGGCCTAGGTTTTTCCCCAATTAATGTGCAAGTCCTTGCAGCTTACTTAAAAAAAATTGATTATGATATAGGGAGTGCTGAATTTTTGATTAGGGGATTTGTTTAAGGATTTAAACTCAATTACACTGGTTCAAGGGTCGCTACTAATTATCTCAACTTAAAGTCTGTAGAAATAATGAGCTTCAGATTGTTGAGAAAGTTTTGAAGAAATTCATGCTGGAAGAGTTGCACGACCTTTTAGATTAAAACCTTTTCCTAATTTACGTCTTTCACCAATAGGTTTAGTTCCTAAGAAAGATGATTCATTCAGGTTGATTCATTACTTATCTTTTCCTGCCAATTCTAGTGTAAATTCATTTATTGACAAGTCATTTTGTTCTGTCAATTACTCCACACTGGATGATGCTGTTAGGTTTCTAAGCTTATTGGGTTCAGGAGCTTTGATGGGTAAAATTGACATCAAATCTGCATTTAGGTTGCTTCCCATCCATCCATCAGATTTTGAACTTTTATGTTTTGAATTAAATGATATGTTTTTCTTTGACAAGTGCCTGCCTATAGGTTGTTCGGTGTCGTGTAGGTTTTTTGAAGAGTTTTCAACAATCTGTGGTGCATTATTTGGATGATTTTTTATTTGCTGGTAAGGCAGGTGACAATGCATGCAATGAACTCATGTTAATGTTTGTGGAGCTTTTTAGGCAGTTAGGTGTCCCTTTAGCTGATGACAAGACAGTGTGGCCTACAACTTCTCTAATCTTTTCAGGTTTTGAATTAGATTCAGTAGAAATAAAATTAAAAATTCCAGCAGATAAGCTGTGTAGTTTAAATGATTTAATTATTAGTTTTATGGCAAGGAAGGCAGCTACTTTGAAAGAATTTCAGGCTCTTGCAGTATTACTTAATATTTGTTTAAGGGCCATTCCGCCAGCTAGAGCATTTGCTAGACGTACATATGATGTCATGCAAGGTGTTGTTAAACCACATCACTATATTAGGGTTTCAGTAGCGGTTAAGGAGGACTTAAGAGTATCGCTTACATTTTTAGATTTATTGAATGGTTGCTATTACTTTTGTGATTGACTGGGTAGATGATGAGCATTTACAGCTTTTTACAGACAGTGCGGGGAATTCAGATTTGGGTTGTGATGCTTTCTTTAGAAATCATTGGTTGTTTTTTAAGTGGCCCACTGAATGGGCTGGTACAGAAGCAATGAGGGACATAACACTTCTTGAGCTTGTCCAAATTGCCTTAGCAATCCATGCTTGGGGAAATCAATTAACTAGCAAAAAATTGTTTTTTCGAGTGGACAATGAGGCCTTAGTTACAACTTTGAACAAAAAGTACTGCGATCCATGTTAAGTGCTATTCAGTTCAAGGCTTGTCATATTTTAGGTGTTCATAATGAATTTGCTGATGTATTATCTCGTTGTCAGTTTTAGCGTTTTCGGACACGTACCCCAGGCAGACTCAGAACCAACACCAATACCAGATTCTTTCTTAACCATCATTTCCAGGCTGAGTTTAACAAATTAATTCAAGGTTCTATTGCACCAAATACTAGACTGGCTTATGAGACAGGTTTAGTTGAATTTGACAGTTTGAGGGTCTTCAGTGGGTTACTTTTAGTATGGCCTCCTTCCCATCAACATATCATACAATTTGTTGTTGGCTGTTCTTTAAAAGGTATGTCATCTGCATCTGTAAGAACATATCTGTCTGGTATTAGTTTTAAATGTAAACTTCAATGTACACCACCCAAAATTTTGTTGTCAAAAAACTGTTGGCAGGCATGTCAAGATTGGTAAGTGCCAATGATGCTCGACTTCCCATTACACCTGCTTTGTTGGAAAATTTAATAAATGCACTTCCAGTTGTTTGCAGCTCTTTATATGAAGTTTTATTATCTTCGGCGGTTTTTTTTTCATGATCATATTTTGGGCTATTCAGGGTGAGTGAGCTAGTGTTGGATAGCAAGAAAGACAGTAGTTCCCATGCAATGGATGCCTGCAGCATCCAATTTTTTTCAGGACAATTCAGCGGTTAAAATTTATGTGGCTCATTCAAAAACACATCAGCTTTTTAGAGGAGTTGTCTTGATTTTGCCTGCAGTAAAGGGTAAGGTTTGTCCTGTAAAGTTGTTGAATGCAGCGCCCTAAAGTGCAAGGTCCTTTCTTCTGTCATTTTGATAGGTCGCCACTGACTTGTTACCAAGTTGCTAATTTAATGCCATTTAAAAGCAATCTCTGTTATGTATTGGTGTAGATATTAAAAAATACAAATCTTATTTCTTTAGGATAGGTGGCGCCACAACAGCTTATATCAATGGCATTTCAGATGGTCAAATTAAAGAACTAGGGCGCTGGGAGTCAAGAGCTTATAAGCGTATATATGACTGCGTTTTATGTATATATATATATTCTTTCAGAAGTTATTAAAGAGTGGATTGTTGGATCTTCAATTATTTGGCATGGATTTAGTTATGCTAGGATTGGGGGGGTCCAAATCTTGATTTTTCTCCCATGGAAACTAACATATGGTGGCAGGAAAAGGCGTCATGAGATGGCGACATCTACTCCCAAAAATCAGACAATTGTTACGGTATGAAGACCCTCCACATTTTCTGGTTCTTCATTGTGGCGGTAATGACATTGGTCAGATTAAATCTAGCAAATTGCGCGAAAAAATGGAGGAGTATTTCGATGCACTTATTTCACTGTTGCCGAAAACGAAAATCATTTGGTCACAAATACTGCCTAGACTGAAATTGCGAAATGCTAGGGACACCAAGGCTCTCAATAAGAAAAGAGTGCGAGTAAATAGCTTTGTTGCTACAAAACGGTTGGCACACCAAGGTGGCTACATTCGTTATCAAAATATTATTCAATCTTTTTAAAGCTTATTTAGGGAGGATGGGTTGCATTTGACAGAAAAAAGGCGATAAAAGTTTCCTTAAGAGATTGAAGAAAGCATTGCAGAGGTTCATTTCGTCAGATGTAGGAGTTTACTAGTACCCTGTGTCATAATGTAATGGTCATGACATAAACTGGGGGGGGGGGGGGGTTGAAACATATTAAGTTTTGTTTTATTACAAGATGTAGCATAATTCACAAAGCCAACTCAGTCGGGCCCTAAAGTGTTATTATAAGTGGTTTTATAGACAGCATTGTCGCTCATAAAATAGTCACAGATCGGAAGTTTCCAATATATATCCATGGACAATGAGGAAAAATCGTGTGCTCTTTGAGTCTTTTGTGGGACACAGAGACTGGTACTGACCAAGACCAGATGTGATTATACAATAATATTTCCCCATAATTTGAGAGATAAACACTTATCTTGATTAGATGCATAATATGAAACAAAAATGGTTATATACCATCAAGGCAAAGGTAAATCATATGGTATATATAGATTTTTACGAAACTGCATCTTACGCAGATGCAACTGAGCAACAACCATATAACTAAAGATTTTTGTTTGAATGAATGAATTGATCGGATAAGCATGGCTCGAACCTGATTTATATGAATATTTTGCAGCAGGCATTGATTCTTCCGGGAGATTTTGATATCACATCATTAATAAGTACAATATTCTAAAAGTTGGTAAACAGATGTCCAATCAGAGACCAAGCTTGATATCTATAAAATAAATTGTGTAGTTATTTAAACATGATTCTCTCTTTTAATACAATTCAGCAGTGAAACTAATCTATAATTTGATGTGACAGCTACATCATCATCTTTTAACAATGGATTCACATGTGCCAATTTTAGTAATCTTTAAAAGTACTGAATGAATAAAAACTATAAATGTTAGGGCATATTGTTGAGAGGTGATTAACAAAAATTTAACACAGGATCATACTATTTTTTTTATGAATGTACATGTTAAAATGTCAATCATCATATCAAATCAAGCATTTCCAAACTGACCCTATTCAGTATAAAGAAAGTGACTTCCTTAAATAAGAGAAATGCATCTTGTAAAATAATAAAGAATATTTAAAAAACTAAATCATTCCAAGATAACAACTTATAAACTCTCAATTTCTTTGAGATATGGAATATGGTTGTTACTTAGCTTACCTAAAAGTAATATCTATTCTCCACAAAATAACCAAGATAACTGAATTGTTTTACATGAAAAATATATTCGATCCCAATCTGTTAAAATGTTTTCCTTTGTTGAAAAATGTTGAGAAAAAATAGCTATAATATTGAAAAGATAGCATATGTAATTTGACAAATGAAGAGAAAAAATGATTTCAGTTTGTTATCTATTTACCAGTTTAAAAATTCAGAAAAATTGTAGGATGCCGGCAAAGTTAGTCAGCAATTATTGACCATTTGTAAAACATTTGCAGGGATACAACATCATTAAATTAGAATCTTGATTACATTTCCTGTAGCAAGTTTGTTTTGCATTTTAGTTTAAGCTGATCTGATCATTGCATGTGATGAGATCATTTAATAATAATGTATGTTTTCATTATTCTTAAGAATTGAGTCGGATGGACGAAACAAATATAGTAAACAAAGAAGATTTTATAAACCTTGAATAAAATAGACAAAAACTCAAACAATTTGTAGTAATGTTGAACTTCGTCCATATTCGTTGTTTTTAATGCATAATTAAAGCTTCTCGTAACAAGCCTATATTTTCTTTTTAAATTCAAACTGCCTTTTTGTTTATAAATATAATACATCGATTGTATTGCGTGGTGGATATATCAGTGAAACAAATTATATTTTACAAACCATACCTTCCACACTATATTGTTGAAGGTATGTGCTCTAATGTCATTGAAATAAAAATATATTTAAAAATACCTTCAGTTCATATACAAAGGTTATTAAGGGCAGTATATGTGGATGGCCAGAGAGGTAACGGCAAGTGTGCGATGATAGGCGTTTATTAGAATAAACAAAGGTCTTCTATAATAGTAATATATATTGAATTGGATATAAAGAAGTTACTAAACAAACATTTTCAGTGAGACGATCAAATCAATTCATCATGTTTTCGTAACAGTATGTGATTAAAGATGAAAATAAAATATATACATATGCATCATACTCATGATAATGACACATTGTTAGACAAATACATAGAATCAAAACTCCTACAAAGTCTAGAGTTAAGTCCATGACCAGATCTCACAGCCCACTTACATATGTCACACATAAATATTGATAAGGGGGAACAATTATTTGATGATACTCGGAGACTCCGCTTAACTCTATTAGGGTCTGTATCATGATTAGGGACTAAGAGAGGCTAAACTGCCCGCAACTGTGCATACATACATTAAACTAAGCTATACAAGTCAATAAAATCTTGACTCAAAAATTTAATAAATATATTTCAAAAACAATGAAGAACGAATTACTTTTTTTTTTTTACAATAAACTAAGCTATACAAGTCAATAAAATCTTGACTCAAAAATTTAATAAATATATTTCAAAAACAATGAAGAACGAATTACTTTTTTTATCTGTCAAATTACTCATGAAGGACACCTAGGGCCAGAAGTTAGCAATGCAATTTTCATCTACAGTCGAGAAAACGTAAAATAAATAATTATACAAACTTAAACTGGGACAAACGAACCGTATATAATTTGAATGTATATGAAATACAATGAACTCCAACATCATTCTACGTTTGTAAAGAATACAACTGTCTTTAAGACATCATGCGCTGTTTGCTAAGAATATCTTATCTGCGGAAGCAAACCTCATTACAACTGAATAAAAAGTTTCAAGATGCCGCAGACTTTCTCCTGATTTTTTATTTAAGCATTTGCAGTTCTTGGTACAATAAAACACTGTAAATAAACTCCTGAGGAAATGCCTGACACGAGGAAAGTGCAACGGTTCAGTAATTAATAAACAGGATAGTGTTTTTCTTTATTTCTGAAAACGATAGTTTCAACAAATATACCTAATCACAGTCCCTTTATCTTGCTTAGTTCATCAGTTTTAAGGATTACCTATTCAAGATGCATCAAATATTAACAGTAAGTAATACAATTTAAAGTTTGGTGATAAAACAGCAAAACATTTTGCTGGTCATAATCTAATAATATATAGAATGTATAGTCCCGCAAAATCAAGTAAAATGCTGCCTGCCTAAAATTATAACTTCCCTTTTCACATGGAGTTAAAGCACCCCAACGGAGTCGGTCGGGAGCATACCTCTAAATACCTTAATTACGAGTAAGTGCCAAGTATAAGGCTGATCCTTTAGCATGTCTTTCCTTGTATAAATCAACTACTTAGGGATTAGAAGATCCAAAACGCTTGCCCCGGGATTCAGTTGGTTCATCAGATATCACTGAAGTAAACCTTCGAATCCTGAGAATAAATAACGCAGAGATTTTGGTCAGACATCAGATGAATCATTCTTTGTTATATATATCAATATATTATCAAATGAATTTGTCTATACGATATTACCCGCTATTCATTTGTTATAAATTTAAGTAAATGTAAGTTTTAATATTTTCAACCAACGACCCATCCATAAACATTAATGAATCTAAAACAATCTTTATGCCTGTACGCGTGCCTATATAGAAAACTCTAGCCAAGGAATGAATTAATAAAACCATTTATTGTATGACACTACAATGATGTTTTTTACTGTCGTAACAAAAAAGATTCCCTGGACACTCATGCAGATTATTGAGCAATGTTGAATACCCAGTGTATTGCGATGTGTGACATTATATGAAAACATCTGCTTCTGGGCTAAAGACGCATCGTTGAAAGAATTAATATAGTTCATAAACTTGTCGGGCCTTTTCTTGTTCATTTAATAGATTAGATTCGCAAATATATTGTTCTTCTCAATACTCCGTCACACCTCACCGGATTGGGAACTAGACGTCATTTGGAAGACATCTTTTTTTCAGTTCGTTTGTTTCTATCCATTTGTTTGCATTTCTTTTCATATTTTCCACAAAGAAAATAAAGGCTTTGTGTCAATGTATAGATGTGAGTACCACGACATGTATTATTAAAGAAATCGAATTTCTGTGGTTGTAACTTAAGCCCGCTCCTCTTGTATAAAACAACTATCTGGGGATAACACAGGGATAGACAATCCAATACGCTTGACCAGGGATGAAGTTGTTTTTCAAGGTACACTGAAGTAACCCTCAAATCCTTATGATAAGTAACGCAGAGTTTGGATGAAAACATCAGTAAAATCCCCCTTCTTGGTATCTCCTATATCACTGAATTAACTTCTCTAAACGAAAGCACCTTCGTTATAAATCTATCTGTACATATTAATAATTTGTAACCGAAAAAGCCATCCACCAACATTTATGTATCTAAAGATATAAACTCGTTTATGTCTGTAAACATATCTTAAAAGAAGACAATAGTCAAGGAATAAATTAATAACACCATTCTTTGTCGTATAAATCCACAGTTATGTGTGTTGCTGTTGTAACAAAAAATGTTTACTTGACCCTCTTCCAGATTATTAAACATTGCTGTTTACCCGGTGCATTACGATGTGTAACTATATTAAAACATCAGATTGCTTCTGGGCTGAAGAAACATCGTTGAAAGAATTTTATTATTAAATTATCTCAAAGTTCATCAACCTGTCAGCCCTTTTCTTAGTCATTTACTGGATAAAAGACGTTTATCTCAGGTTCCGCTCAATAATCCGTCACACCTCAACGGATTATACAACTAGACATCATCTGAAAGCATGTTTTCTCAATCCCCTCGTCTCCATTTGTATGCGTTTCTTGTCATTTTTCATTAGATACAGTTAATGTCCGAGAAGGTCCGGTGATATCCATTCTTACCGGCAGAAAGCTTTAATAGTTTTGAACAGATAATGCCACTCAGCTGTTAGGTAACTGCTGCTTGAAGGAACGCTTTCGGTAAGCATTTGATTGTTTCCTTATTTCAACGCTTCAGTATGCTGATCCTGACGTCGTTTAGCATTATCCGGTAAGGTGTGACTAGGGTATATCATTAGTTATGTATATATAACCCATTCCTTACGACTGAGTTACATACATGTATCAACATTTGTATATTAGATTATATATACCGTTTAAAAATAACAGCTTCAAATTACCAAATGTCCTACGTGTGTGATTATTAAACGTATGGCGAACTCATGAAACGGCTTCCAAAAGTCATTATTTGTAACTTAAATACGTTATATCTAATAGTTCTCCATTAATTAATTCGTAGGAAAAATTTCACTCTTCCTGTAAGGATTAAACCATTTCAGTTTAAATACCTTGACGAACGAACGTCGACTTCGCTTGGAATAAGTTAATGCGTTTCCCAGCGAGTGTGCCCTATTTTTAATTTTATTTTGTAATTCTACGAATAAATCGCAAAATCAATATTTCAAATTAGCTAATTAGTTACATATATGATTATATATTAAATGATACACATTATTGTAAATTGATTTTGTATGATATCCAACCGAAAATGAAATATAGGGTTAATATATCCAAAAGGTATATATATTAAAAAAATCAATGTCTTTAAGGTATCTATAAGTTTTTAATAAATTGTGATTACTTGGTATCCTTTACATAATCATTATATTTAAAATGAATTTGATTTTATTTATCTAATTGTCACAGAAAGGTTATTATTTCATAATTACACAACATCCATAAAGAAATTCCATTTGAATTCAATAAACAAACAAGTTTTTGGGGTAACTTTTTTTCGTGCGGAAGGGTTTTTTTTTAGACGAAAATGACAGAAACAGGCAATTTTATGAATTTTTAATATATTTTTTCTTTTTATGATGCTTTATTTATTACTCAATGTTTTTTTTTTTTTTTTTTACATTTTATAGGTTTGTAATATATTCTATAGGTTCTGTATTGTATGACATGATTAGCATAAAATCATTAATATGTATAGAAAATGTCTGAATTTTTCATAGGCAAATTTGGCGAGAATTTTACCTTAGAAGGCCTATCTCTAAAAATAAATTTGACATCACTGAACCCATGTTTTATCATGCCACAATAATGCTGAATACATATCTGGGCAAACTGGATTGATCTTTTAAAAATCTTGGTATTCAAAAGGTTTTTATTTCAAATTATTGTAACTTTTATAGAAATTGACTTTTTTAGTGCAAAAAAGTCACGAAAAAAGTTATGCCGCTTCATACATTTTTTTTTCACAATTCCTCAATATAGTCTGACCATTATGCATAATTGAGAATAATATTTTATGAAGTTTAATTCTTTAAAAAACTGGCAACAAATACTAATCAGACTGAAATTGCATTTTAGGTGTAAAAAGGTCAAAATAAATGGACCATAACCTAGAGTGATGAAAACTGAACCCCTTTTACATTGTATTTTTTAAGTACGTTTAAGTCTACAGATTTCAATGATATTCTTCTCAAATAGTTCTTGATAATACAACATTGAGTAGTGGGATACCTTAAGGAATACAAATGGTTATTTAAAATCTTTCTTACGATGTCCGCTGTTCTTCGACATTTTTTTCGTTTACCTAAGAAACACTGTTTTTTGTCACAATATTCATATTGCGGGTTCTCATATTGCGGAATATTAATCCCAATTATGAAAACTATCAAGAGAGTTAACGCTAAATCATTGTATAAAGGAGAAAATGCAGGTGCAGATTTTTTTTGCGGATCATATCGGTACCAATGCCCTTAAGTTATAATAATATTATAATTGTTAAAAGATATATAAGTTTTTTTTTAAAATTGGCACAAACATTATGCATCAGTTAATTATTGGTAATAATTAATTTCACATTCGCTACGTTAGGTCGAAATGACCTATTGTTTTTGTCTTTATTATTATTATTATTATTGACAAAGTCTCGTCAAGGTTTTATTGAAAACGGTAAGAGATATTGCAGTTTTAATTGCACAGACTTATAGCAATTCTTTATGACACGCGTATGTAAGTTGTTGGACTTCCGGTTCCGGTACTTCCGGTTTTCCCAAAGAAAATACTGAAAATTTATTGAAACGCAATATCTTTCTTAGCCTTTGAGTTAGAGAATTCAAATTTAAGAATTAAATGTATCATTTAAAGTTGTACAAAATTGTAAGCGTAAGCATTTTTCTATCTCTTGTCGTTTTTGAGATATAAGGCCTCAAACTGTTGAAAAGGGGGGATGAAAAATCAAAAAATTAAAAAAGCCTTAGAAATATTATGAGATGCATAGACGTTGTTTAGATAGAAGTGATTAACACATATTTCAAGTTTCATTGAAAAATACTGAGTACTTCCGGTTTTACGAACCGATGAAAATCGCCTATGGGAGTTTCTATGTTAAATTGAATTCACGCATGTAACGTTTTATCAAACAGTTTTCAACCAAATATTTTAATATTTTAAATTTACAATCAATGACCTAATGCGCAGATTCAAAACAGCCCTTTAGCTGTAACTTTTTTATGTTTCATCCGATTTTCAAAATCTTTTCGGTTAAAAGTTAAAAATTAAGAGTTCAATTTAAAAATTATGGTCCCAGGGGCCACGTTTTGACTCCTTATAGGGGTTTTAAGGGCCTAAAAATGATTACTTTATCACAATTCAAAAAATTGAATTTCAAGAGTTATCTCTCTTTGCACAATGAAAGATGAGCCTTAGAGATATAAGTATACATAAAGTCTTGAATCAAAAATTAGTATTTTCTAACACATGAATTTTTAAAACTTTTCTACAAGAAATAAACGACATATTTGGAAATAAAGTTCTTGAGTTGTCTTTCTTTGGGTATTTAAAGTTCTTACAAGTTCATGTATTGGAAAATGTTGATAAAATATGTTCTCATTTTATGATACACAACCTTTGATGGTCTATGGCAGTTTCTATGTTAAATTGAATTCACGTATGTAACGTTTTCTCAAACAGTTTTGAAGCAAATATTTTCATATTTCATATTTACTATTAGGGACCTATTACGCAGACCGGGAAAGATTCTGGAAATAAAATTCCGAGAAATAAGGGATCTGAAGGGGCTAAAGCTGAAAACAGCCCTTAAGCTGTAACCTTTTTATTTTTCATCCGATTTATGAAAAATTTTCGGTTTATAGTTCAAAATAAAGAGTGCAATTTAAAAATTATGGTAGGAGGGGCCACTTTTGACTCCTTATAGGGGTTTTAAGGGCCTGAAATTGATAACTTAATCACAGTTCAAAAAAAAGTTGTCTCGCTTTGCACAATGGAAAATAATGATTAAAACTTTAGACATACCAATCTTTTTGCTCACAGAAAATGATTACTTTCTCTTTTTTTTTTTTTTTTAATAATTTTCAACTGCAAATTAAACAGTACATTAACACATAAAGTTTGGGAGTTATCTTTCTTTAGGCATTTGAAGTTCTTGCGAGTTTATGTATGGCAATTTGTTAATACCGAGGCGATCAGATTTTTTAATATAAAATTTTGGACATTTTCTAACAATTTAGATAAAGGGTTTTAGGGGCTGTCGAAAAGCCCTTCCTTATTGTTGAAGACAAAAACAGGTCTAGTTCTTATTATTCTCGACAAAGTTTCGTCAGCGATTTTTTGAAAACGAAAATGAATATTGAAACAAATATACAATTGTTTTATAGCATTTTTTCATGACACGCGTATGTAAGGTTTTGGACTTCCGATTTCGGTACTTCCGGTTTACACAATCAAAATACTAGGAATTAAAAGAATCAATATATTGTTTTTATTTCTTGAACAAAATTCAATCAAATTTTACAATTAGATTCATCGTTTCTAGATGTACAAAAAGTTTAGTGGCGGTGAGTTTCTATCTCTTACCTCTTTTGAGATTTTAGGCCCCAAACTTGAGAAAAAGGGGGGTGAAAAAACAAAAAATTCAAAAAACCTTAGTAATGTTACAGGACGAATAGACATTGTTTAAGTAGTAGTAATTAACATATATTTTAAGGTTCATTGAAAAATATTGAGTACTTCCGGTTTTATGAGCCGATGAAAATCGTCTATGGGAGTTTCTATGTTAAATCGAATTCACGCATGTAATGTTTTCTGAAACAGTTTTCAACCACATATGTTTATATTTTACATTTACAATCAATGACCTAATGCGCAGACCGGAAATGGTTCTGGAAAAAAAAGGGATCTGGAGGGGTCAATATTCAAAACAGCCCTTTAGCTGTAACTTTTTTATGTTTCATCCGATTTTCAAAATCTCTTCGGTTAATAGTTTAGAATAAAGAGTACAATTTTAAAATTATGGTCCTAGGGGCCACTTTTGTACTTCTTATAGGGGTTTTAAGAGCTTGAAAATGATATTTTTATCACAATTTAAAAATTAAATTTCAAGAGTTATCTCGCTTTGCACAATGAAAGATGAGCATTAGAGTTATAGGTATACCAAAAATCTTGAATCATAAATTAGTACTTTCTAACAAATGAATTTTTAAAACTTTTCTTCAAGAAATAAACGATATATTTGGATATAGAGTTCTGGAGTTGTCTTTCTTTGCGTATTTAAAGTTCTTACAAGTTAATGTATTGGAATATGTTTATAAAATATGTTCTCATTTTATGATACACAATCTTTGAAAGAAAATTAAGAACTTGAATAAGGGGCTTAAAGGACTGTCGAAAAGCCCTTCCTTTTTGTTGAAGACAAAAACAGGTCTAGTTTGTTATCATTATCGTCATCAGTATGTAGTATAAGTATACAGTAAATATGGCAATGACTTACAGATAGCATGTATCATTGGGTATCCCCGTCGGAACGTTTTCAAGGTCTATTCCCCAGCACAACACTTCTTTACATGTTCCCCCATTGCAAGAACAGCGAGCGGGACAACCACCAGTCATTCCAATAGAACAAACCGCATACAGAAGAAACGACCAAAGGATACAATAAGTTCCATTCATTTTTGGGCTCTTCAAATAACTATCCTTCCTAAATCGTTATATAAGTATTTCTATTCCCAAAACGTGCTATCACTGTTTTTCTTTTATAAAGTGAATTAGTCAAGATGTTGTTTTCGATTTTCGAGTACAGTGCTCATATCACACACAAGAAGTCAGACATGAAATACAATATCGATAGAAAAAAACATTGAAATGATTCGGGAATTTGAACAAACAAAGGTTTTCAAAGTGGAATTAGCTTGGGAGCCAATGGAATCGCTTTGAACATTACTGGAAACAGTCATTAATATGAATGGTTATTTGACATTTTAGGTTCTAATGAAGTTATGGAAAAACAGCTAAATATTTTATCTCACGCATTCGTTCCATTTTGTCATTGCCAAACACGGAAATTGATAGAATATATGAAATGTTTTGTTTATTTAGATATGTATTGCAAAAAATCATGATCTAACTGTTTAAATAATGTTTGTTCATGTAGAATAAAATAAATTCTTTATAATCTGATGTGAATTGTATCGATACTTTCGTTGGATTGTTTTTAATTAGCGCATGTAAAAGGTTTTATCAAGACAATTTATAAAAAAAAAAAAACAAATTACCCTGCATAAAAATTGCATGCATAAAGCTGTTTTTCTGTTTTGTAGTGAACAATGGAAAAAAATACTGCCTTTTGATTTGATTAATGCCATAAAGATGACGTTGGAAGTTGATACGTTAATACATGTAACTTTTACATTGTAACTAACTGAAATTTTAGCTTTATTTTTTAATATAAACCCTTAGTTAAACCATTGGTATTTTATATAATAATTCTTTGGGGAGTACGTGATTTTAAATACCCTTGGTTCACACTGCTTTGTTACATAACGTCCTTGTGAGGATCCCTTCGTTTACAACGTACAAAGTAAGGGGGAGGGGGGAGACGTATAGTATAGTAGTCTGGAAAATAGCAGTGGATAGTCATGGTTGTCGGCCTGTGTATTACCACCAGGTGCAGGGCATTAGAAAAGCATCAGCTATTTAAAAATCTCTTTTCTATTTAATGTCAGTTTTAAAAACTGCGTTTAGTTAGTTTTTCAGGTAGGACATTTTATTATTTTTTCCACCCAGTGTCTTTTATCTTACTTTTGCAGTTTTAAAATCTCCTTACAAAACGTCAATAGCTGTCCGGAAAATGAAGGCTTTAGGGGGCTGAATTAATTACTGGCTATCGTATTTTGAGTGCAGCCATTTTTTCACTTTTTATGGTGATGTTTCATAGATACCTTATACGAAGAGCGTTCAATAAATATTGTCACTAATCAGATTCCTTAAAATACAGGATTCAATTGACCCTTGAATTTCTTTTCACGCATGATTTAGTTCATATTCTTTATATGGCCGTTTATCTGACGACGTTTCATCATCGACTACTCCTTTGAGAAGCTGATATATAACCCCTACTCGAGACACTGTAGGAACATATGACTGTTAAGTCATCATCCAATAAGCTGAAATTAGAGGCTACATAAAAGCATATGTCAGACTAGATAAAGACTCGACAGGACTGTGTGATGTGTATGGAAACAACTGTATGTCTTTGAGACAAGTTTACAGGATGGTCAGCAAATTCAAAAATGTCCAAATAAGAGGACTTCATTTTTACCCTACAAAATATGCAGAAATCAGGAGCTTATACATTTGGAACGTTGTTCTTAGGATTTTCTAATTTGGGTTCTAAAAGATAATTGACCTTTTCATCCTCCTAACTTTAACTTCTTTAAAACTCTTCACCATAAAGAACATCGTGTTCCCTTTACTATTATTATTTATTTATTTTTGTGAGGTGTGGGGTGAAACATATTAATTCTGTTTTATTTCAATATGTAGTATAATTCACAAAGCTAACTTCAGTCGGTCCCTTAAGTGTCATTGTAAGTGGTTTTATAGACACATTGTCACTCATGAAATTGTCACAGACCGGAAGTTTCCAATTCATTTTTAATGGACAATGAGGAAGAAATGGTGTGTTATTTAAGTCTTTTGTGGGACACGGAGACTGGTACTGATAAGATCAAATGTGTTTATTGAATGATATTTTCCACAGAACTAAACATATTTGAGAGATAAACACTTATCTTGATTAGACGCATAATTTAAAACAAAAATGGTTATATACTTACCAAGCAATGGTCAATTATTTGGTATATATGGATATTTACAAAACTACATCTTAAGCGGCTGCAAACATGCAGTGCTACCTTGGCACTGGCATAATTATCCTGCACAATGTGTTTTATATAACACATTAGGACTAGAAATATAGCTAGGTCAGTGCACCAGCAGTGTCTTTAAATGTACGCATACGATTAGGATTTGGAGATGAATTTGCAGTCAACACATAAAAGAACATTTTTTTTTACTGAAACAAATAGTGAAATATATATCTAAAATATGAAATGAAGCTCTGTACACCGCATTCTTTCTATAAACTACTATTTGTAGAGGCATAGTTACATTCACAAAAAGTGTTTGGATGAATTATTTTAGGGGGAGGGACAGCTGAAATGTGTATACAAACACATGAAACAACGTTTGACAATTTTATGAAAAAATCACATTTCAGTTTGAAAAAAACGGTATTGAGATATCCCACATACATGTACGCACAACAATTTACTATTTTAAACCATATGAAAAGCATATCGGGGATGAAAACTATTCAAAAAATGAGAGGGGCTGATGATAACGATGTTGTTGCATCAGGGTCACCTGTGGAACAGCCATATACTTCTGTTATAATTAAAGAATTGATTCTTGTTTGAATGATTGAATCTATCGGAGAGGTATGGCTCGAACTAGATTTATATGAATATTTTAGGCATTGATAATTCCGAGACATTTTGATATCACATAAGTACAATATTTTAAAAGTTAGTAAACATAACATGTTCAAGCAGAAATCAAGGTTGGCATTTATAAAATAAGTTGTTAAAATATAAATAAAAAGTATGGGTAATTTAACATGATTCTCTTTTTCAGTAATACAATTCAGCAGTGAAACTAATCTATAATTGGATGTGACATCTAAATCATCATCTTTTAACAAGGGATTCACATGTGCCAATTTAAGTAATCTTTAAAAGTCTTGAATGAATCAAAATTATCAATGATGGGGCAAGGGGATGCATATTGTTGAGAGGTGATTAACAAAAATTTAACACAGGGTCATACTATTTTTTTATGAATGTACATGTAAAAATATGAATTATCATATCAAATCAAGCATTTCCAAACTGACCCTATTCAATATAAAGAAAATGACTTCCTTAAATAAGATAAATGCATCTTGTAAAATAATAAAGAATATTCAATAAACTAATTCATCCCAAGATAACAACTTGTAAACTCTCCATTTCTTTAATATATGGAATATGGTTGTTACTTAGGGTACCTAAAAGTAATATATATTCTCCACAAAACAACCAAGATAACTGAATTGTTTTACATTAAAAATATCTTCGATCGCAATCTGTTAAAATGTTTTCCTTTGTTGAAAAATTTTGAGCAAAAATAGCTATCATATTGAAAAGATAGCATATGTAATTTGACACATGAAGAGAAAAATGATTTCAGTTTGTTATCCATTTACTAGTTTAAAAATTGAGAAAAATTGTAGGATGCCGGCAAAGTTAGTCCGCAATTATTGACTATTTGTAAAACATTTGTAGGAATTCAACATCATAAAATTAGAATCTTGATTACATTTCTTGTAGCAAGCCTGTTTTGCATTTTAGTTTAATCTGATCTGAAACAAGTATATGTGATTATATTATATTTTGTATAAAAGATAGGGGTAGGTAAAGGAATTAATATATTGTTTGTTACTTACAATGTTTCAAGCTGTGATAATCCCTGAAAGGCATTGCTTTCGATCGTACTGATCTGGTTGTAACGAAGGTCCCTTAATGAGTACATAAAACAAACATTTCTGACAATCACAATGTTGAAAAACACAACAATGAAAACTATATTGAATACAAAGAATTCAAGCATCGTGATATGTTTAATACCCCAGAGAAAATGAATTATTCGTGTTTATAACTTTTGTTATAACTTAGTTTGTTAATAGACATTCAAAAGCAACGCTACATTATTCACTGTTTAACAATATTATTATTCACATAACAGCCTTTAGGTTGCAAAAGGGTTTTCGATGAACAATATCCACATCACGTGTACATAATAATTGTTACATCATTGCATGTGATGAGATCATTTAATAATAATGTATGTTTTCATTATCCTTAATAAATTGAGTCGGATGGACGAAACAAATATAGTAAACAAAGAAGATTTTATAAACCTTGAATAAAATAGACAAAAACTCAAACAATTTGTAGCAATGTTGAACTTCGTCCATATTCGTTGTTTTCAATGCATAATTAAAGCTTCTCGTAACAAGCCTATATTTTCTTTTTAAATTCAAACTGCCTTTTTGTTTATAAATATAATACATCGATTGTATTGCGTGGTGCATATATCAGTGAAACAAATTATATTTTACAAACCACACCTTCCACACTATATTGTTGAAGGTATGTGCTCTAATGTCATTGAAATAAAAATATATTAAAAAAGTTCATATACAAAGGTTATTAAGGGCAGTATAGGTGGATGGCCAGAGAGGTAAAGGCAAGTGTGCGATGATAGATGATAGGCGTTTATTAGAATAAACAAGGGTCTTCTATAATAGTAATATATATTGAATTGGATTGATAAAGAAGTTTCTAAACAAACATTTTCAGTGAGACGATCAAATTAATTAATCATGTTTTCGTAACAGTATGTGATTAAAGATGAAAATAAAATATATACATAAGCATAATACTCATGATAATGACACATTGTTAGATAGATATAATCAAAACTCCTACCAAGTCTAGAATTAAGTCCCTGACCAGATCTCACAGCCCACTTACATATGTCACACATAACCATTTATAAAGGGGAACAATTATTTTATGATACTCGGAGAATCCGCTTAACTTTATTCGGGTCTGTATCATGATTAGGGACTAAGAGAGGCTAAACTGCCAGCAACTGTGCATACATACTTTAAACTAAGCTATACAAGTCAATAAAAATCTTGAACCAAAAAATTAAATAAATATATTTCAAAAACAATGAAGAACGAATTACTTTTTTTATCTGTCAAATTACTCATGAAGGACACCTAGGGCCAAAAGTTAGCAATGCAATTTTCATCTACAGTCGAGAAAACGTAAAATAAATAATTATACAAACTTAAACTGGGACAAACGAACCGTATATGTTTGAATGTATATGAAATACAATGAACTTCACCATCATTCTACGTTTGTAAAGAATACAACTGTCTTGAAGACATCATGCGCTGTTTGCTAAGAATATCTTATCTGCGGAAGCAAACCTGATTACAACTGTAGGAAAAAGATTCAAGATGTTGCAGACTTTCTCATGTTTTTTTTATTTAAGCATTTGCAGTTCTTGGTACAATAAAACACTGTAAATAAACTCCCGAGGAAATGCCTGACACGAGGAAAGTGCAACGGTTCAGTAATAAATAAACAGGATAGTGTTTTTCTTCATTTCTGAAAACGATAGTTTCAACAAATATACCTAATCACAGTCCCTTTATCTTGTTTAGTTCATCAGTTTTATGGATTACCTATTCAAGATGCATCAAATATTAACAGTAAGTAATAAAGTTTAAAGTTTGGTTATAAAACAGCAATAACATTTTGCTGGTCATAATCTAATAATATATAGAATGTATAGTCTCGCAAAATCACGTAAAATGCTGCCTGCCTAAAATTATAACTTCCCTTTTCACATGGAGTTAAAGCACCCCAACGGAGTCGGTCGGGAGCATACCTCTAAATACCTTAATTACGAGTAAGTGCCAAGTATAAGGCTGATCCTTTAGCATGTCTTTCCTTGTATAAATCAACTACTTAGGGATTAGAAGATCCAAAACGCTTGCCCCGGGATTCAGTTGGTTCATCAGATATCACTGAAGTAAACCTTTGAATCCTGAGAATAAATAACGCAGAGTTTCTGGTCAGACATCACTCTTGCAGATTATTGAGCAATGTTGTATACCCAGTGTATTACGATGTGTGACATTATATGAAAACATCTGCTTCTGGGCTAAAGAAGCATCGTTGAAAGAATTAATATAGTTCACAAACTTGTCGGGCCTTTTCTTGTTCATTTGAGAGATTAGATACGTAAATATATTGTTCTTCTCAATACTCCGTTACACCTCACCGGATTAGGTACTAGACGTAATTTGGAAGACATTTTTTTTCAGTTCTTTTGTTTCTATCCATTTGTTTGCATTTCTTGTCATATTTTCCAGCAAAGAAAATAAAAGTTATGTGTCAATGTATATATTTGAGTACCACGACATGTATAATTAAAGAAATCGATTTTTTTTGGTTGTAAATTTAACACGCTCCTCTTGTATAAAACAACTATCTGGGGATAACACAGGGATAGACAATATAATACGCTTGCCCAGGGATGAAGTTGTTTTTCCAGATACACTGAAGTAACCCTCAAATAATTATGATAAGTAACGCAGAGTTTGGATGAAAACATCAGCAAAATCCCCCTTCTTGGTATATCCTATATCACTGAATTACCTTGTCTAAACGAAAGCACCTGCGTTATAAATCTATCTGTAAATATTAATAATTTGTAATCCAAAAAGCCATACACCAACATTTATGCATCTAAAGATATAAACTTGTTTATGTCTGTAAACGTACATGTATCTTTAAAGAAGACAATAGTCAAGGAATAAATCAAGAACACCATTCTTTGTTGTATGAAACCACAGTTATGTGTGTTGCTGTTGTTACCAAAAATGTTTACTTGACCCTCTTGCAGATTATTAAACATTGCTGTTTACCCGGTGCATTACGATGTGTAACACTCTATCAAAACATCCGATTGCTTCTGGGCCAAAGAAACATCGGTGAAAGAATTTTATTATTAAAATATCTCAAATTTCATCAACCTGTCAGCCCTTTTCTTAGTCATTTACTGGATAAAAGACATTTATCTCAGCTTCTGCTCAATAATCCGTCACACCTCAACGGACTATACCACTAGACATCATCTGAATGCATGTTTTTTCAATCACTTCGTCTCCATTTGTATGCGTTTCTTGTCATTTTTTCATTAGATACAGTTAATGTCCGAGAAGGTCCGGTGATATCCATTATTACCGACAGAAAGCTTTAATAGTTTTGAACAGATACTGCCACTCAGCTGTTAGCTAACTGTTGCTTGAAGGAACGCTTTCGGTAATCATTTGATTGTTTCCTCATTTCAACGCTTCAGTATACTGATCCTGACGTCGTTTAGCATTATCCGGTAAGGTGTGACTAGGGTATACAATTAGTTATGTTCATATAACCCATTCCTTACGACTGAGTTACATACATGTATCAACATTTGTATTTAAGATTATATATACCGTTTAAAAATGACAGCTTCAAATTCAAATGTCCCACGTGTGTGATTATCAAACGTATGGCGAACTCATGAAACGGCTTCCAAAAGTCATTATTTGTAACTTTTAAATACGTTACATCTAATATTTCTCCATTAAGTAATTCGTAGGATAAAGTGTACTCTTCCTGTAAGGATTAAACTCTTTCAGTTTAAACGCCCTGATAAACGAACGTCGACTTCGCTTGGAGTAAGTTTATGCGTTTACCAGCGAGTGTGTACTATTTCTAATTTTATTTTGTAATTTTACGAATAAATCGCAAAATCAATATTTCATATTAGCTAATTAGTGACATATATGATTATATATTAAATGATACACATTATTGTAAATTGATTTTGTATAATATCCAACCGAAAATGAAATATAGGGCTAATATATCCAAAAAGGTATGAACCTCAAAGTCCTGTTTCCTATTTCAGAGCTATCGTATTTGATTTTGTTGCCTGTCATACAAACAAAATATAAAAAAAATCAATGTCCTTAAGGTATCTATAAGTTTTTAATAAATTGTGATTACTTGTTAGCCTTTACATAATCATTATATTTAAAATGAATTTGATTTTGTTTATATAATTTTCACAGAAAGATTATTATTTCATAATTACACAACATTCATTAAGAAAAAACTGGCAACAAATCCTAATCAGGCTGAAATTGCATTTTAGGTGCAAAAAGGTCAAAGTAAATGGGCCATAACTCAGAGTGATGGAAACTGACCCCCCTTTTACATTGTATTTTTTAAGTACGTTTAAGTCTACAGATTTCGATGATATTCTTCTCAAATAGTTCTTGATAATACAACATTGAGGAGTGGGATTCCTTAAGGAATACAAATGGTTATTTAAAATCTTTCTTACGATGTTCGCTGCTCTTCGGCATTTTTTTCGTTTACCTCAGAAACACTGTTTTTGTCACAATATTCATATTGCGGGTTCTCATATTGCGAAATATTAATCCCAATTAAGAAAAATGTCATGAGAGTTAACTTCAAATAATTGTATAAAGGAGAAAATGCAGGTGCAGATTTTTATATCCGGAGCACAATGTATAACCTGCTAGTCTTAATTATAAACTTTTTGGAAACTCATGGGATTTTTCTAAGTACAGTGGTAACAACGTTATTGTTGACAAGCCAATCGTGTTAAATAGTTCGTGTACCGTGGGTGATCGTTCGTGTAACGTGCGGGATCGTGCGTGTATCAGGAAAATTGGTTTGCGTTTTTTACCGTGCGTGATCGTTCGTGATCGTGCGGTTTTTTCGTTTTGTAACTTTTTTTATGGAATGCCAGGATTTATTCTAAAACAATAACGAGTAGTATTTCAAACAACACAACAACGTGAATTTAAAACTTTTTTATAGAAGAATACTGACAATTGTTTACATTCATGTATCATGTCAGCGCTATTTTTAAAAATAAAATTTTCTCTTTCGTCTTTAAATACTAAGTATTTCAACAATTGATTTAATCCTTTGATCGGTCGAGTTAGCTTCACGTGATTTTGTAATTAGTCTATATAAAGCATTTATCGTATCTTAACACAATTCTAATCATATTAGCAAGAGAGACACGTTGAATGAAAGCGGTCATACTTACACATTACCCTTTCAAAACTGAACAATTAATGACTGAGTTTTCTCTCAAATGAAATTACGATATGCATTCTTCTCTGTTACATTGTATAAACATTCATTAGAATTAAAATTTATTTAGACACTTTAAAATTTAGAATAAATAAAATTCAATCAATCATGTACCTTAAATTATGGAAATATGGGATGTGTAAAGTCGAAATACTTTGGAACAAGGTAACAAATTTATTTGTATATCGCACAATTGAATCGTACCCAATGGAATCGGATTAAACAAACATCAACTCGTATGTAAATAATTTCGCTTGGTCTATGCATTATCTTCATTTATTTTACACTTAAATTTCTTTAACTTATGATATACGTTAATATTCGTTGTGGAAAAAAAAAAAAATTTAATTTGTGTATGGATCCTATCATATCGTTTACTCGTAAAAATGTAAGAGTGCATGGCTACTGTTCATGTCGCTTTAAAAAAAACACAAGTTTATTGTAATACAAATTAAAGCACGTTTTCTTAATTCTAATCTTAAAAATTAATTTTGATTTTGCGTGTTAAATGGTGTAGAATCGTTTGTTTGCGTGTTTTATCGTTATCGTTCGTGCATCGTGAAAATTCAGTAAGTTAGTGATCGTCCGTGTATCGTGCGTAATCGTTCGTGTGTCGTGCGTGATCGTTCGTGTATCAGAATCGTGCGTGTCGTTTGTCAACAATAACGTTGCTACCACTGTACATAACGTCCCCGTGAGGATCCCTTCGTTTACAACTAACAAAGTAAGGGGGGGGGACGTATAGTGTAGTAGTCGGGAAAATAGCAGCGGATAGTCATGGCTGTCGGCCTGTGTATTACCACCAGGTGCAGGGCATTAGAAAAGCATCAGCTATTTAAAAATCTCTTTTCTATTTAATGTCAGTTTTAAAAACTGCGTTTAGTTAGTTTTTCAGGTAGGACATCTTATTTTTTCCACCCAGTGTCTTTTATCTTACTTTTGCTGTTTTAAAATCTCCTTACAAAACGTCAATAGCTTTCTGGGAAATGAAGGCTTTCGGGTGCTGAATTTATTACTGGCTATCGTATTTTGAGTGCAGCCTTTTTTTCACTTTTTAAGGTGATGTTTTATAGATACCTTATACGAAGGGCGTTCAATAAATATTGTTACTAATCAGATTCCTTAAAATACAGGGTTCAGTTGACCCTTGAATTTTTTTCACGCATGATTTGGTTCATATTCTTTATATGGCCGTTTATCTGACGATGTTTCATCATCGACTTCTCCTTTGAGAAGCTGATATATAACCCCTACTCGAGACACTGTAGGAAAATATGACTGTTAAGTCATCATCCAATATGCTGAAATTAGAGGCTACATAAAAGCATGTGTCAGACTAGGTAAAGACTCGACCGACAGAACTGTGTGATGTGTATGGAAACAACTGTATGTCTTTGAGACAAGTTTACAGGTGGGTCAGCAAATTAAAAAATGTCCAAATAAGAGGACTTCATTTTTACCCTACAAAATATGCAGAAATCAGGAGCTTATACATTTGGACACATTGTACTTAGAATTTTCTAATTTGGGTTCTGAAAGATACTTGACCTTATCATCCTCCTAACTTTAACTCTCTGTTATTTTATTTTCAGTTTGAAAATGATGATGCTAAAAGCAAAAGTGTTGGGATGAGGCATCCTCCAGAAAAACACAAACTAGCGCAAAACATTTATCAACAGTCATAAATACTATTTTGGACTTGGATCTATACCCTTTGCAATACATTTGGACACGTTATACTTAGCATTTCCTAATTTGTGTTCTAAAAGATATTTGACCTTATCATCCTCATTACACTGGTTGGGCATTTTCAAGAGAGCAATTTATATACCTAATAGCAGCAATCTAACACTTTCAACGCATAATGCTGGTGAAACAAAAGCTGTGAAAAGGTGAATCCATGTGAATAAACTAAACAACGCATGCTTAAACAATATGTAAACTTTGTCTGATGCACTTGTTAGATGTTACAACTTGAAATAATTTCTATTATAAGGTCATTTACAACAATACTCAGTCACAAATTAGAGAAGTAAACGACATCAAATCACCAGTAATTATGCAAGGACATACGGTAATACAATTCATTTGGCTAGATTCTATTTGTATATGTTCATCATGACTGCACACAAAATGCAAGAAATTAGCATATACTTGTAAATTTTGTGATAAAGTAAAATTCATGAATTATTGAATGTAGTGATTATGTTTTAATCTTACTTTTCCACGAAATATCAATGAAATGATGTGTATTTTAACCGCATGCCTTTGCACCGTGGCCATTTCTGTAAAACTTTTCATTATAAAGAATACCGTGTTCCCCTTTTTTATTATTATTTATTTATTTTTGTGAGGTGTGGGTTGAAACATATTAATTTTTTTTTATTACAATATGTTGTATTATTCACAAAGCTAACTTCAGGCGGTCCCTTAAGTATCATTGTAAGTGGTTTTATAGACAGCATTGTCACTCATGAAATTGTCACAGACCGGAAGTTTCCAATTCATTTTTATGGACAATGAGGAAGAAATGGTGTGTTATTTGAATCTTTTGTGGGACACGGAGACTGGTACTGATAAGATCAAATGTGTTTATTGAATAATATTTTCCATTAAGCAAAACTGATTTGAGAGATAAACACTTTTCTTGATTAGACGCATAATTTAAAACAAAAATGGTTATATATACTTTCCAGGCAATGGTCAATTATTTGGTATATATGGCTATTTACGAAACTATATCTGAAGCGGTTGTAAACATGCAATGCTACCTTAGCACTGGCATAATTACCCGGCACAGTGTGTTTTATATAACACATTAGGACTAGAAATATAGCCAGTTCAGTGCACCAGCAGTGTCTTTAAATGTACGCATACGATTAGGATTTGGAGATGAATTTGGAGTCAACACATGAAAGAACATTTTTTTTCATTGAAACGAATAGTGAAATATATATTTAAAATATGAAAGCAAGCTCTGTACACAGCATTCTTTCTATAAACTACTATTTGCAGAGCAGTAGTCACATTCACAAAAAAGTGTGTGGATGAATTATTTTAGGGGGAGGGACAGCTGAAATGTGTATACAAACACATGAAACAACGTTCGACAATTCTATGAAAAAAATCACATTCCAGTTTGAATAAATGTGTGTATTTAGATATCCCACATACATGTACGCAGAAAAAATACTATTTTAAACCATATGAAAAGCATGTCGGGGATGAAAACTATTCAACAAATGGGAGGGGGCTGATGATAACGATTTTGTTGCATCAGGGTCAACTGTGCAAGAACCATATACTTCTTTTATAATTAAAGAATTTATTCTTGTTTGAATGATTGAATCTATCGGAGAGGTAAGGCTCGAACTAGATTTATATGAATATTTTAGGCATTGATAATTCCGAGACATTTTGATATCACATAAGTACAATATTTTAAGAGTTAGTAAACATAAAATGTTCAAACAGAAATTAAGCTTGGTATTTATAAAATAAGTTGTTAAAATATAAATAAAAAGTATAGGTAATTTAACATGATTCTCTCTTTCAGTAATACAATTCAGCAGTGAAACTAATCTATAATTTGATGTGACATCTATATCATCATCTTTTAACAAGGAATTCACATGTGCCAATTTAAGTAAACCTTGAAGTCTTAAATGAATCAAAATCATCAATGATGGGGCAAGGGGGTGCATATTGTTGAAAGGTGATTAAGAAAATTTAACACAGAATCATACTATTTTTTTTATGAATGTATATGTAAAAATATTAATTATCATATCAAATCAAGCATTTCCAAACTGACCCTATTCAGTACAAAGAAAATGACTTCCTTAAATAAGATAAATGCATCTTGTAAAATCATAAAGAATATTAAATAAACTAAATCATCCCAAGATAACAACTTATAAACTCTCCATTTCTTTAAGATATGGAATATGGTTGTTACGTAGGGTACCTACGAGGGTCAATCAAAAATTACGAAGACAATATGATGTGCCTGTATATCATATATTTTCACTAAAGTCATAAGTAACATTAATTTATGCAACAACACTTATCTTATTGATATACGAAGTTTTATTCCATTTGATGAAAATGTATTTTTGTTACCCAATTTTAAAATCAACATGTTTTGTCACCACGGCGCATGGTAACGTTAAAAACATGATGTCAAGATGACGCACCCACAGTGAATAGAAATATCCAATCTTTATATCCCCCTGAGTCTTTTGTGCTTTTCACTATACAATTTAAATCGGCACTATATCACTTGACATCGCGAAACTCATGAGTTACTTCCTCGAAGTTTTCTTATTTTTTACTGCCTATCTCTTCGTTTAAAGTAAGAAAATCCCTGAATGTCAGATGACGTTGTTTATTCTTTTGATCAAATATTTATAGATATTCTACTCTCTTTCGGACTGTTTGATGTTCAAAATACATTTACTACAACCCCTACAAAATGTGTTAGAGTTAGATACAAATACCCAAATAATTTTTTACTTATTTTTTCCATCATTGAGCATAAAGAGAGAAAAAAATGATTTCAGTTTGTTATCCATTTACTAGTTTAAGATTTGAGAAAAATTGTAGGATGCCGGCAAAGTTTGTCAGCAAGTATTGACCATTTGTAAAACATTTGCAGGAATACAACATCATAAAATTAGAATCTTTTCTTAAATCATTTCTTGTAGCAAGCCTGTTTTGTATTTTAGTTTAATCTGATCTGAAACAAGTATATGTGATTATATTATACTTTGTTTAAAAGATAGGGGTAGGTAAAGGAAGTAATATATTGTTTGTTACTTACAATGTTTCAAGCTGTGATAATCCCTGAAAGTCATTGCTTTCGATCCTACTTATCTGGTTGTATTGAAGGTCCCTTTAGTACATAAAACAAACATATATGACAATCACAAAGTTGAAAAAAAAACACAACAATGAAAACTATATTGAATACAATGAATTCAGGCATCGGGATATGTTTAATATCCCAGAGAAAATGAATTATTCGTGTTTATAACTTTTGTTATAACTTATTTTGTTAATAGACATTCAAAAGCAACGGTACATTATACACTGTTTAACAATATTAATATTCACATAGCAGCCTTTAGGTTGCAAAAGGATTTTCGATGAACAACATCCACATCACATGTGTACATAATAGCTGTTACATCATTGCATGTGATGAGATCATTTAATGATAATGTATGTTTTCATTATCCTTCATGAATGAGTCGGATGGACGAAACA
The DNA here is from genome assembly GCA_033439105.1 of Magallana nippona. Taxonomy (NCBI): domain Eukaryota; kingdom Metazoa; phylum Mollusca; class Bivalvia; order Ostreida; family Ostreidae; genus Magallana; species Magallana nippona. The sequence continues at coordinate 34,944,994 of CM065920.1, forward strand.
AATATAGTAAACAAAGAAGATTTTATAAACCTTGAATTAAATAGAAAAAAACCCAAACAATTTGTAGTAATGTTGAACTTTGTTCATATTCGTTGTTTTTAATGCATAATTAAAGCTTCTCGTAACAAGCTTATATTTTCTTTTTAATTTTAAGCTGCCTTCTTGTTTATAAATATAATACATCGATTGTATTGCTTGCTGCATATATCAGTGAAACAAATTGTTTTTTTACAAACCACACCTTTCACACTATATTGTTGGAGGTTTGTGCTCTAATGTCATTGAAATAAAACTATATGAAACAAAAATACCTTCAGTTCATATACAAAGGTTATTAAGGGAAGTTTTGGTGGATGGCCAGGGAGGTAACCGCAAGGCGTTTATTAAAATAAATAATGGTCTTTTATAATAGTAATATATCTTGAATTGGATTGATGAAGAAGTTTCTAAACAAACATTTTCAGTGAGACGATCAAATTAAATATCATATTTTCGTAACAGTATGTGATTAAAAATGAAAATAAAATATATACATATATATAATACTCATGATAATGACACATTGTTAGATACATAGAATCAAAACTCCTACAAAATCTAGAAGTAAGTCCCTGACCAGATCTCACAGCCCAATTACATATGTCACACAAACATTTATAAGAAGGAACAATCATTTTATGATACTCGGAGAATCCGCTTAACACTATTCGGGTCTGTATCATGATTAGGGACTAAGAGAGGCGAAACTGCCCGCAACTGTGCATACATACATTAAACTAAGCTATACAAGTCAATAAAATCTTGACTCAAAAATTAAATAAATATATTTCAAAAACAATGATGAACGAATTACTTTTTTATCTGTCAAATTACTCATGAAGGACACATAGGGCCAGAAGTTAGCAACGCCATTTTCATATACAGTCGAGAAAACGTATACAAACCTAAACTTGGACAAACGAACCGTATATGTTTTGAATGTAAATGAAATACAATGAACTCAAACATCATTCTACGTTTGTAAAGAATACAACTGTCTTTAAGGCATCATGCGCTGTTTGCTAAGAATATCTTATCTGCGGAAGCAAACCTGATTACAACTGCAGGAGAAAGTCTCAAGATGTCGCAGACTTTCTCCTGATTTTTTTTTTATTTAAGCATTTGCAGTTCTTGGTACAATAAAACACTGTAAATAAACTCCTGAGGAAATGCCTGACACGAGGAAAGTGCAAAGGTTCAGTAATAAATAAACAGGATAGTATTTTCTTCATTTCTGAAAACGATAGTTTCAACAAACATACCTAATCAGAGTCCCTATATCTTGTTTAGTTCATCAGTTTTATGGATTACCTATCCTAGATACACCAAATATTAGCAGTAAATAATAAAATTTAAAAGTTTGGTGATAAAACAGCAAAAACATTTTGCTGGTCATAATCTAATAAGATATAGAATGTATATTCCTGCAAAATCAAGTAAAATGCTGCCTCCCTAAAAGTATAACTTCCCTTTTTACATGGAGTTAAAGCGCCCCGACAGAGTCGGTCGAGAGCATACCTCTAAACACCTTTATTACGAGTAAGTGCCAAGTATAAGGCTGATCCTTTAGCATGTCTTTCCTTGGATAAATCAACTACTTATGGATTAGAAGATCCAAACCGCGCGCCCCGGGATTCAGTTGGTTCTTCAGATATCACTGAAGTAAACCTTTGAATCCTGCGAGTAAATAGCGCAGAGTTTGTGGTCAGACATCAGAGGAATCATTTTTTGTTAGATACCAATATATTATCAAATGAATTTGTCTATACGATATTACCCGCTATTCATTTGTTATAAAATTAAGTAAATGTAAGTTTTAATATTTTCAACCATCGACCCATCCACAAGCATTAATGCATCTAAAACAATCTGATCGTTTATGCCTGTACGCGTGCCTATGTAGAAAACTCTCGCCAAGAAATGAATTAAGAAAACCATTTATTGTATGACACTACAATGATGTCTTTTGCTGTCGTAACAAAAACGATTTCCTGGACACTCTTGCAGATTATTGAGCAATGTTGAATACTCAGTGTATTACGAAGTGTAACATTGTATGAAAATATCTGCTATTGGGCTTAAGAAGCATCGTTGAAAGAATTAATATATCAAAGTTCATAAACTTTTCGGCTCTTTTCTTGTTTATTTACTAGATTAGATACGTAAATACGTTGTTCTTCTCAATACTCCATCACACCTCACCGGATTGGGTACTAGACGTCATTTGGAAGACATGTTTTAATCGTTTGTTTATATCCATTTGTATGCGTTTCTTGTCATATTTTGCAGCAAAGAAAATAAAGGCTACGTGTCAATGTATATATGTGAGTACCACGACATTTATGATTAAAGAAATCGAATGTTTTGGTTGTAACGTAAGCTTGCCTCCTCTTGTATAAAACAACTATCTGGGGATAACACATGGATATACAATCCAATACGCTTGCCCAGGGATGTTGTTTTTCCAGGTAAACTGCAGTAACCTTCAAATCCTTATGATAAATAACCCAGAGTTTGGATGAAGACGTCAGTGAAATCCCCCTTCTCGGTACCCCTATACCACGGAATTAACTTTTCTAAACGAAAGCACCTGCGTTATAAATCTATCTGTAAATATTAATTATTTGTAATCCAACAAGTCATCCACCAACATTTAAGCATCTAAAGATATAAACTCGTTTATGTCTGTAAGTGTGTCTTAAAAGAAGACAATAGTCAAGGAATAAATTAATAACACCATTCTTTATCGTATAAAACCACAGTTATGTGTGTTGCTGTTGTAACCAAACATGTTTACTTGACCCTCTTGCAGATTATTAAATAGTGCTGTTTACCCGGTGCATTATGATGTGTAACACTATATTAAAACATTAGATTCTGCTTCTGGGCTAAAGAAACATCATTGAAAGAATTTTATTATTAAAATATCTCAAAGTTCATCAACCTGTCAGCCCTTTTCTTAGTCATTTACTGGATTAAAGACGTTTATCTATGGTTCTGCCCAATACTCCGTCACACCTAACCGGATTATGCCAATAGATATCATCTGAAGGCATGCTTTTTTCAATCCCCTCGTATCCATTTGTTTGCGTTTCTTGTCATTTTTTTTTTATTAAATACGGTTAATGTCAGAGAAGGTCCGGTGACATCAATTCTTACCGGCAGAAATCTTTCATAATTTTGAACAGATACTGCCACTCAGCTTGAGGTTCAGTAGCTGTATGAATGCGTTTTCATGCTTTTTATACAATTCACAAGCAGTCCCTTTCTTATATTTAACCAGTATGCTACCGTTAACGTCTGTTGATATCCATTCGGCCCGATCATAAACGGACAACTACCGGTCGTCAAAAGGTACACCGGACTGGGTGTAACGTGGCCGGTAAACAATCTTTTGTATTTAATACGAAACAGTTGTGTCAGTTTTTCACACGCTTAACTTTCGTTTTGACTAGTAAATGTTTGTAACACATTGCCGCTCTGTTAGCTAACAGTTGCTTAAAGGAACGCCTTCGGTAATCATTTGATTGTTATCTGATTTCAACGCTTCAGTATACTGATCCTGACATCGTTTAGCATTATCCGGTAAGGCGTGAGTAGGGCATATCATTAGTTATGTTCATATAACCCATTCCTTACGACTGAGTTACATACATGTATCAACATTTGTGTATAAGATTATATATACCGTTTAAATATGACAGCTTCAAATTACCAAATGTCCTACGTGTTTGATTATTAAACGTATGGCGAACTCATGAAACGTCTTCCAAAAGTCATTATTTGTAACTTTGAAATACCTTACATCTAATAGTTCTTCTTTAATTAATTCGTAGGAAAAAGTTTACTCTGCCTGTGAGGATTACACTCTTTCAGTTTAAACACCCTGACGAACGAACGTCGACTTCGCTTGGAATAAGTTTATGTGTTTACCAGCGGGTGAGCTCTATTTTTATTTTTATTTTGTAATTCTACGAATAGATCGCAAAATCAATATTTCAAATTAGCTAATTAGTGAAATAAATGATCATATATTAAATGATACACATTATTATCAAATGATTTTGTATGATATCCAACCGAAAATGAAATATAGGGCTAATATATCCAAAATATATGAACCTCAAAGTCCTGTTTCCTATTTCAAAGTTATCGTATTTGATTTTGTTGCCTGTCACACAAATAAAATATTAAAAAAAATCAATGTCTTTAAGGTATCTATAAGTTTTTAATAAATTGTGATTACTTGTTAGCCTTTACAGAATCATTTTATTTAAAATAAATTGGGTTTTATTTATCTAACTGTCACAGAAAGGTTATTATTTCATAATTACACAACATTCATAAAGAAAATCCATTTGAATTCAATAAACAAACAAGTTTTTGGGGTAACTTTTTTTCGTGCGGAATGGGTTTTTTTAGACGAAAATGACAGAAAAAGACAATTTTATGAATTTTCAATATATTTTTTTCTTTTTATTATACTTTATTCATTACTCATTTTTTTTTTACATTTGATAGGTTTGTAATATATTCTATAGGTTCTGTATTGTGTGGCATGTACATTATTAAATGTTGAAAGTGTGATGGAAGATTAGCATAAAATCATTAAAATATATAGAAAATGTCTGAATTTTTTAAATCCAAAATTGGCAAGAATTTTACCTTGGAAGGCATATGTCTAAAACTAAATTTGACATCACTGACCCCATGTTTTATTATGCCACAATAATACTGAATACATATTTGGGCAAACTAGATTGATCTTTTAAAAATTTTGATCTTAAAAAGGTTTTAAATTCAAATAAAATTGTAACTTTTATAGAAATTGACTTTTTTAAGTGCAAAAAGGTCACGAAAAAAGTTATGCAGCTTCATACATTTTTTTTCATAATTCCTCAATATAGTCTGACCATTATGCATAACTGAGAACAATATTTTACGAAGTTTAATTGTTAAAAAAATGGCAACAAATCCTAATCAGGCTGAAATTGCATTTTAGGTGCAAAACGGTCAAAATAAAATATGCCATAACTCAGAGTGATGAAAACTGACCCCCCTTTTACATTATTTTTTTTAAGTAGGTTTAAGTCAACAGATTTCAATGATATTCTTCTCAAGAAATTCTTGATAATACAACATTGAGGAGTGGGATTCCTTAAGGAATACAAATGGTTATTTAAAATCTTTCTTACGATGTTCGCTGCTCTTCGACATTTTTTCGTTTACCTCAGAAACACAGTTTTTTGGTCACAATATTCATATTGCGGGTTCTCATATTGCGGAATATTAATCCCAATTAGAAAAACTATCAAGAGAATTAACTCTAAATCATTGTATAAAGGAGAAAATGCAGGTGCAGATTTTTATATCCGGAGCATATCGTTACCAATACCCTTAAGTTATAAAAATATGATAAATATTAAAAGATATATAAGTTAATTTAAAAAATTGGCACAAGGATAATGTATCAGTTAATTATTGGTAATAATTAATTTCACATTCGTTACGTAAATCGCTTAAATTGTTATCATTATCGTCATCAGTTTTACATGTAGTGTAAGTATACAGTAAATATGGCAATGACTTATAGAGAGCATGTAGCATTGGGTATCCCCGTCGGAACGTTTTTAATGCCTTGACCCCAGCACAACACTTCTTTGCATGTTCCCCCATTGCAAGAACAGCGAGCAGAACAACCATCAGTCATAGCAATAGAACAAACCGCATACAGAAGAAACGACCAAAGGATACAATAAGTTCCATTCAATTTTAGGCTCATAAAATAACTCTTCATTCCTAAATCGTTATATAAGTATTTCAATTCCCAAAACGTGTTATCACTGTTTTCCTTTTATAAAGTGAATATGCGTTGCGGGTTTTTAGTCAACATGTTGTTTTCGATTTTTGAGTACAGTGCTCATGTCACACACAAGAAGTCTCACAAGAAATACAATATCGATAGAAAAAAACATTGAAATGATTCGTGAATTTGAACAAAAAATGATTTCAATGTGGGATTAGCTTAAGAGCCAATTGAATCACTTTGAAAATTACTGGAAATATTCATTAATATGAATGGTTATTTGACATTTTAGGTTTTAATGAAGTTATGGAAAAACAGCTAAATATTTTATCTGACGCATTCGTTCCATTTTTTCATTGTCTAACACGGAAATTGATAGAATATATTAAATATTTTGTTTATTTAGATATGTATCGCAAAAAATCATGTTCTCACTGTTTAAACAATGTCTGTGAATGAAGAATATAATAAATTCTGTATAATCTAATGTGAATTGCATCGATACTTTCCTTGGATTTTTTTAATTAGCGCATGTAAAAGGTTTCATCAAAGACAATTTAAAAAAAACAAATGACCCTGCATAAAAATTGCATGCATAAAGCTGTTGTCCTGTGCCTTTTGATTGGATTATTGCCATAAAGATGACGTTGCAAGTTGATACGTTCATAACTTTTACATAGTAACAAACTGAAAGATTAGCTTTATTCTTTAATATAAACCTTTAGTTAAACCATCGGAAATTAATAAAATAATTCTTTGGAGAATACGTGATTTTAAATACCCTTGGTTCACACCGGTTTGTTACATAATGTCCCCGTGAGGATCCCTTCGTTTACAACTTACAAAGTAAGGGGGGACGTATAGTGTAGTAGTCGGGAAAATAGCAGTGGATAGTCATGGTTTTCGGCCTGTGTATTACCACCAGGTGCAGGGAATTAGAAAAGCATCTGCTATTTAAAAATCTCTTTTCTATTTAATGTCAGTTTTAAAAACTGCGTTTAGTTAGTTTTTCAGGTAGGACATTTAATTATTTTTTCCACCCAGTGTCTTTTATCTTATTTTTGCTGTTTTAAAATCTCCCTACAAAACGTCAATGGCTTTCCGGTAAATGAAGGCGTTAGGGTGCTGAATTTATTACTGGCTATCGTATTTTGAGTGCAGCCTTATTTTCACTTTTTATGGTGATGTTTTATAGATACCTTATACGAAGGGTGTTCAATAAATATTGTCACTAATCAGATTCCTTAAAATACAGGGTTCAGTTGACCCCTGAGTTTCTTTTCACGCATGATTTGGTTCATATTCTTTATACGGTCGTTTATCTGACGATGTTTCATCATCGACTTCTCCTTTGAGAAGCTGATATATAACCCCTACTCGAGACACTGTAGGAAAATATGACTGTTAAGTCATCATCCAATAAGCTGAAATTAGAGGCTACATGAAAGCATGTGTCAGACTAGGTAAAGACTCGACAGAACTGTGTGATGTGTATGGAAACAACTGTATGTCTTTGAGACAAGTTACAAGTGGGTCAGCAAATTCAAAAATGTCCAAATAAGAGGACTTAATTTTTACCCTACAAAATATGCAGGATTCAGGAGCTTATACATTTGGACTCGTTGTACTTAACATTTTCTAATTTGGGTTCTAAAAGATAATTGACCTTATCATCCTCCTAACTTTAACTTTCTGTTATTTTATTTTCAATTTGAAAATGATGAACTAAAAACAAATATGTTGGGCTTAGGCATCCTCCAGAAAAACACAAACTAGCGCAATACATGTATCAACAAGCATAAATACACTATTTTGGACTTGGATCTATACCCTTTGCAATACATTTGGACACGTTGTACTTAGTATTTCCTAATATTAAATTTGGGTTCTAAAAGATTATTGACCTTATCATCCTCATTACACTGGTTGGGCATTTTCAAGAGAGCAATTTATATACCTAATGGCAGCAATCTAACACTTTCAACGCATAATGCTGGTGAAACAAAAGCTGTGAAAAGGTGAATCCATGTGAATAAACTAAACAACGCATACCTAAACAATATGTAAACTTTGTCTGATGTCCTTGTTAGATGTTACAACTTGAAATAATTTTCTATTATAACGTCATTTACAGCAGCACTCATTCACAATTTAGAGAAGTAAATGACATCAAATAACAAGTAGTTATGCAAGGACATACGGTAATACAATTTATTTGGCTAGATTCTATTTGTGTAATTTAATCATGACTGCACACAAAATGCAAGAAATTAGCATATCAATTTTGTAATAAATTTTAATGAAAATATTTCAACATAATTGCTATATAATTCGGAAATATTATAATGAACAACTTTTCGTGTAATCTTTGTAACTCATGATACATTTAGGATCATAAATAAATCCGTATTTTGTATGAATAAAAATATAGCTAGTAAGGATTGTCCCACGGCCGAAGAAATCCACATTTAGTTCTAGATGCCGCTGATAGCAACCCTTATCTGGTACGATATGTGAATTAAATTTTTCAGAGCAGAATGGCTAGAGACTGAGATATGTGTAACGCTACTGGCTGGCATTGCTAAGTCATTTGCTAAATAATTTATTATTAAATTAACAAACATGTCATTTATCAGAAAGAAGCATGCTGGCATAGTTCACCATGTACTTCCACTTGTGTAATCTTTGTTGAGTAGAACGTAATAATGATACATTAATAAAGTAGGAACTGAAACTAAAAAAACAGACTAACAGTGTTTGAAGCTGAGAAAATCCCTGGAAGGTGTTGTTGTTGATCATAGTTATCTGATTTCAAACAAGGTCCCTACATGAGTACAAGGGAACATTATTAAGAGTTAATCATCATTTTTGAAGAATTACATTCAATATGTTTTAATTTTGTGCATTAATTGCTTTGTTTTTGATCGGTGACTGTCAAAACAAAATATAAAAGGAACAACCAGCCATGGTTTAATATTTTTCGTTTTTTCTTTTACTTTTTACTGAACTACTCTATCATTTTATTTATTCAAAAGTGAGTGTAGTTCAATCAATGAGCGTTATTTTTTTCATGTTCGTGGGGGGACGAACTGAAATAAAAACAATTCAATAGCTTTGATGACTTATCAATTCTGATAGAAATCGAATTGGTACAAAGATTTGTGGATACTTTCAATTAACACAAATTTTGAGCGTAGCTAAGGTTCATTTTTCACAAATAAGAACATTTTTTGACAAATACAGTGCATATCCCCCATCCCCCCCCCCCAAAAAAAAAAAAAAAACAAACAAACAAAAACAAAACAAAAACTTGCAATTAAAAGCTTTATATCAGAGACAAACTTTTCAATGAGATGCTAGGCTGAAAATCGACTGGCATTGGAATTAATCGTGAAACCTTATTATGCAAAAGAATACGTATAATCATTTTCATTCTTCCCCTACATAAGATATTCCCTGATCACACAAAGAAATGCAACATCTAGTATCAGACACATCTGTTGGTTTGCAATATATTTAACACCCTGAAGTACATCATATTTTTAAAATATTCATTATTCATTTTTTTTGTGTTTACACTATAAAGTCTTGATTAAACTAGTGAAAAGTGAATGTTAATTTTCTCATTGATTGTTACATTTTACGGATACAAGCGTAAGATGATTATGGTTCGTATATTATCATCAATTCATCAATAATTATTTATCATGTTACTCTTATTTATTATATGCCATATATTTAATTTGTTATGCAAAACAATTGTTTAGTCAATTTATCAAATTTCTGTGATTTCTAGAACGTATTTGAATATCAAAACAAATCTTTAAGGCACAGTGCTTTGTAATTATGTTTGAATTTTAAAATTATGCGTGTATATATGTATATCCCAGTGCAAATATTAACTATTCGGATGACATTAGTTTTTAAAGCTGACGACTTTGATTTTAAAGATTTTTTAAATTAATTTGAGATTAATAATGAAAATATGATATATATGGGCATTTTTAGTTTCATCGTACATACCAATAGTATTTAAGATCTACGTTTATATTATATACCAACACATTTAAATATCTAAGTTAGAGCAGTATTAAAGAACACAGCATGCAGCCAATGCTACAAGCATCTTATAATGTGAATTTTATTCTTAGTTATGTATTATATTTTTGTATAACGGTGTTGCTTTTGTTTTAGTTTATTCGTATTTTAAAATCTAAAGTGTATTTTTGCAGTGCTTATTCATAATATGACTTAACGAGGCCGGATCTAATTTTTTCTGCCCTAGATTTTAATGATTTTTTACACAAATTTCTACTTATATAATCATTATTTTAAAATAAAACAAAATCAGACAATGACCACATCGTTTGTTTAGGGGGTCATCTCAAAGCTTGTACATTTTTAACATAGGATCCTATGGGATTTTGCTTGAAATGTGTCAATTTTGCACATTTTTTTCATACTTTTTTTTACTTTCTGCCCTAAGGATTATTTTTTCTGTTCTACATATGAAAATTATTGCTAAAAGACATCAAATGATCAAAAAAAAAAATTAACTTCTTGGTTTGTTCCAGGGGTCTTATCAAAGTTCATTTTTATGCCCAATTTCCCAGATTTGTCAGATAATAGCCATTTTTTGACAAAGGCGGAAATGATGATCTTGATGGTATTATCAGATCATTCAGACATATGCAAGTAATAGAAATATATATACCAATACATACTAAGAGTCATAATTATAAAATACGTGGTTACTGTTGAAAAGACAGGTAACTGTATTAAGTTATACTTAGGCGGGGTACGAAAACGTGAGAAAGGGCTAGCCTTGCTGAATCCTCTTCACGTTTTCGACCCGAGCCCAACTATAGCTTATAATTCAAAACATATATGTTTATTCTATAATATGTTATCAATTTTACGCCTCAAACAAGCTTTTTTCAACAAAGTTCGCTCACCATATGCACTATATAATGTATATGTGTATATATATATATATATATATATATATATATATATATATATATATATATATATATATATATATATATATATATATATATATATATATATTGTATTTGTTCAGTTGTTTGTGTTCAAAATTGTTCGAATCTCACGTGAAGAAATAAGGTTCAGAAAATTGACATTTAGATTTCCAAGAACTATAGGTTTAGAATATATATCTTTCGGGTTTTTAGTATTAGACGTTTTTGCACAATATTACTGCTATAACTTGGTGGACGGTAAACAAGCACATAAGTAGATGCTGTCATTAGACAGTAATACCTGCACCAAGTGTTTGCCTCTAAATAACACTCTCTTATACCAGTTTTAGTCAAAACGAAGGCCACATGCATTTTCTGGTAATTTTTAAAAATTATAATTTGCATAAATGCTGAGTTCACATCCCATAATACACATATTGCTTTTATGTACAATTTGGGGTGCACTGTTTGCATGTGAATTTAAAATTAATCAATAATCTAAACGTTTCATGTCATAGAAAGTATGGTCTATATAATTATTACAAACAAAATTAAATTATGTCCTCCCTCCACCCCCCCCCCCCTTCATTTTGATAACAATGAAAGCCTGTACATGTAATTGCAATAAAGAATATGTGTGGATTAGATATATATTTCTAGTGAGAATGAAGGCATGCTGCATCTTTTTTCCCATTATACCCCCTACCCCATCATCATACAAGTGATAGAAAAGAGTTAATGACTAATTTTCTTTTATTTTAAATTGCTTATTCTTTTTTGTCAAGAGATATGTGGTATGTCAAGATTTATGACTCATGACAATTTGTGCATTTTAATCCTGATTGTTAACATACATGTATAATTAATTATTAAAAATTCATGTGATATTTTACTAGGGATCATGCAATCAATCGCAGAATTGCCAATCGGTTATTTATAACTCATTTTGACTGATTAATTTGTTAATCATTTTGAAGATAAAGACATTTCTAAATAAATGTATAACATATTATCAATATTTTTTGTAGATTGATTTTGTAACTATTTAGGGCCCCACTCTGCAGATGCCCTATAGTGATCATTCTGTCCAATTCTGCTGATCATGTCAAGATACATTTAAGACAAATTGGCCCCGTTTATTCCCCCACCCCCCACCCCCCCCCCCCCGAGTTGTTTTTTAACAAACAACCTCCCCTCCTCTGAAATAGGAAATGATAATACATTTTAATAACTGTTGAGATCCCCACCCCTAGACCATATTCATTCTTCCTCCTTGTGTCATTGCACACCAATTTGTACATGTATATAGGTTATGCCCCCTTTGAGATGCCCAGTGACTTTCCAGAGTTGGAACTAATCAAGTAATCTATCTTAATCATATGTAGTGTAATTCATAGCCCTAGTCCGATGTTGACCCTGCTTTGTTTTTTACAGCAAGCTCTAGGTTTCTGTTGACTGACTTTACAATTTCTACAATTACATATAACATGTTGTTTATCTTTAAGATAAAAAAGCAGTTTCCAAAATCTCTTTATGTACATCTGACATCATACAGAAAAATATCAATCAAGAAATGATTTTGCTACTGTAAAATGTGAGAAGATACTCTAAGTCTCCCCCACCTCCCCCCCCCCCCCCCAATCCCCCGAAAACATGAATAGTTGTATATTTTTAGGATATCCTCAAAATTATCGAAATCCCCACTCCTAAACCATATATATATATATATATATATATATATATATATATATATATATATATATATATATATATATATATATATATATATATATATATTTGTTTCTTGAACCATGACCATGTCAAGGCAAATCTTTTTGTGGTATTATTAAGTCATGGCCTCTGGGAGTCACCTTAACCCCACCCCACCCTCCCAAAATCAGAAATGATCAAATAACTTGAAAAAAATGCTTGTGATCCCCACCCCTAAAGCATAATTTTATATATTATTCCTCCTTATGCATCTTATGGTACGTTATTTCAATCACAAGATATAAGAGGAGGTCCAGGAATAAGGTTTTTTTATGGGACGGAACATCTTTTTGCAGATAGTATTGACCCTCAGAATCAAATTCATATTTCTAAAACCTTATTGCATATCTATGACTCATCCCCTGCTCTATCCATATAGATGATGTGGCTATTCATTAAATCATGAGAGGAGTTCTTGAAAATAGGTTTGTATTAGGAGTGATAAACGTCAATTTTCATCTACTATTTGACTCTCTGGATGAAATATAAATTTTTAAAACCTTCTTGCACAACTAAAGGACAGCCCCTATCATACCCCAAGATATGATATGGCTATTCATTAAATCATGAGAGGAGTTCTGGGAAGTAGGTTTTTTTAGGAGTGATAAACGTCAGTTTTCTGCTACTATTTGACTCCCTGGATGAAATTTAAATTTTCAAAACCTTATTGCATACCTATAGGACAGCCTTTATCATATCTCAAGAGATGATATAGCTACTGCATCAATTGTAAGAAGAGTTCTGGGAACCATATTTTTTTTGGCAAAAAAAACGTCATTTTTTATGACCACAGACCCACTTGATCAAAACAAAAATTCTGAAACATGATTACACATCAGCATGACACCTCGAATCATATTCTAGAAGATCATTTGGCTACTGCAAAAAGAAATTGACGTTTTTTGGAACAAGACTTTTAAAAAAAAAAAAATGTCATTTTTCAGCCATTTAATTACCCCCAGGGCAAAATTGAAATTTCCGAAACCTTATTGCGCATCTATAAGGCACCCCAAAACATATTCCAAGAGATGATTTGTCTACTGTTGAAAATGTAAGAGGAGTTCGAGAAAGAAGGTTTTTTGTCATAAAACATCATTTTTTACCAATTATTTGACCCCACAGATTACCAGAGAATATTTGAAACCTTTTTACAAAACAACATGACACCCCAAATCATACTCCAAGAGTTCAGTTTGCTGGTTTATAAGATGCAAGAGCAGTTTGAGAAAGTAAAATGTGACAAACGGACGGACGGACGGACAGGTAGACGGAACAGGGTAACAACAAGATACGCAAACTTTCTTTAGAAAGTGTGGGTATAATTAGTCTTTTAATGGCTTATTTTAAGCTATGATATGTATGTCTTGTTTGGCTCTATATTATATCAAAGACAAGCAAATATAGAGTTAGAAATATAAATAATTACATCCCTTACGAGTTGCGATTATTTCTAAAGTTAGTTTCATACCCTTCTATATTTTCACTGGCATTGCCAATATCTTACTTATTATGCTTCTAATATTGACATGCATAGTATGAAGAGAACTCCCAGTATATGGATCTGGGTATGTATTTATATCATCGGGTTCAAGAGAAAATAAAAATGAAATATCATGTCCCATGAAAAATGTTAGAAAAGTAAACCAGAATATAAAAAAATAAGGTTCGTTTGATTTTTTTTTTTTACCCTTTGTCTAAATGAGTCAGTCAAAATGTTTATGGTAGGCTGCCAATTGGTTGGAATAGTAAAATTTAAAATGTATTTATTGATTGGCAAGTGGCATGGTTTGCCCTTTTTACTTATGGTATGGTATAGGCAGTACCTATTAGTGTTAAATTTGATATTTATTAATTCAATTCTAAAACATGTTTTACATTCGAACAAATTTGAACTACTGTGGTTTCATCAAAATTTGTTAAATACCAATTTTTGTGGATTTTGTTGTTGTGTTTATCCAAGAAATTTCATGTTCATTGAAAGGCAATTTCTACTATTATTTTGTATCGATATGATCATTGGCCACGAATTTACATATTCTTGAAACTGTGATATTTACTTTATCCACGAAAATTGAAACCCACGAATATTAATGAAACCACATTACAGGAAAAGTGGCTAAACATGTTTTACAGATATTTGTTATCATAATTCACTTGAAGTTGAGCTTACAGCATGAACAGTAATTCATAATATTTTTCTTTGTCATATTTTTAGCATTGGATATCTTTTATGAATAAAAATCATTCAATGTAAAGTCAAAACTGCTAAAAATAAACAAAATTTAATTAACTATACATCGGCTCTTTGTTTTTTTTATTTTGTGAGGTTAGTGCATAGTAAGGGTGATTTCACCATGCATCGGGCACCCTTGTATTTTTATGTGATCACAAATCAATTGTAGTCCGAATATGAATAAAACTTGTTTTAAAAGTTACAGGTTTTCCCCTTGCTTTATTATTAACAACATTTTAGTGAATTTGTGAAAAAAACATAGAAAATATAGCAAGTTAATGAAGAATTGAGCTATTTCACCATGGATCGCACAATAATTACCAAGCATCGAACAACAGTACAGTAGAGATTAAAAAAAAACAAGCGAAGTACTGAATCATCATGATATATTTGTGCAAGATAATGCGGGTACCATGGCAATTATTTCGCATACATGTAATATATCTTTTCATATTTTTCATTGTTTGTAATTTCTTTGTTTTCAAACATTTTACCATAAAGTGTAGTTCATTAAAAATAATATGGCGACACCATGCTTTTATGAATTGATGTCAGCTTGAAAAATTTATCAACATAATTGCTATATAATTCGAAATATTATAATGAACAATTTTTCATGCAATCTTTGTAACTCATGATACATTTAGGATCATAAATCCGTATTTTGTATGATAAAACTATAGCAAGTAAGGATTGTCTCACGGCCGAACAAATCCACATTTAGCTCTAGACGCCGCTGAAGCAACCTTTATCTGGTAAGGTATGTGACTTGAATGCTTCAGAGCAGAATGGCTACAGACTGAGATATGTGCAAAGCTACTAGCAGGCATTGTTAAGTCCATTTATTAATCAATTAACAAACATGTATTTCATCAGAAAGAAGCGTGCTGGCATAATTTGCCATGTACTAACATTGTGTTATCTTTGTTGAATAAAACGTTATGACGATCCATCAATAAGGTAAGAATTGAAACTAAAAACAAATAGACCTACAGTGTTTGAAGCTGAGAAAAGCCCTGAAAGATGTTGTTGTTGATCATAGTTATCTGATTTTCTCTAAGGTTCCTACATGAGTACAAGGGAAAATTATTTATGAGTAAAACAAAGTTTTAGATAATAAAGTATAATGTAATGTATAAAGTAATGAGAAACAAGTTTCAATAACAAAGAGCTAACCAACATTTATTTTAAGAATTACATTCAATATGTTTTAATTTTGTGCATCATTTTTTTTTATTTGATCGGTGACTTTTAAAACAAAATATAAAAGGAACAGCCATCCACAGTTTAATATCCTTCGGTTTTTTTTTTTTACTTTTTACTGAACTCCATTATCATTTTATTTATTCACAAATAACTGTAGTTCCTTCAATGGGCGTTATTTATTTATATTTTTTAATAACTTATCAATTTTGATTAAAACCGAAATGCTATCAAAGATTTGTGCATGCTTTCAATTTACACAAATTTTGAGCGTAGCTTAGTTTCATTTTTCACAAATAGGAACATTTTGGACAAATACAGTGCATATCCCCCCCCCCCAAAAAAAAAAAATAAAAAACAAACACAAAACAAAAACTTGAAATTAAAAGCTTTATATCAGAGACGACCTTTTCAATGAGATGCTGGGTTGAAAATACACTGGCATTGGAATAAATCGTGAAACCTTATCATGCAAAAAATACATATAATCATTTTCATTCTTCCGCTACATCAAATGTTCCCTGATCACACAAAGAAATGCAACATCTAGTATCAGGAGCATTTGTTGGTTTGCAATATATTTAACACCCTGAAGTACATTTTGAAAATGTATTTTGAAAATATTTATTATTCATGATTTGTGTTTACACTATAAAGTATTGATTGAACTAGTAAAAAGTGAATGTTAATTTCCTCATTGATTTCTACATGTTACGTATACAAGCGTAAGATGAGTATGGTTCGTATATTATCATAAATTCATCAATAAGTATGTATCATGTTATTCTATAAAAGTTAAAAATAATATTCTTATATTTATAATATGCCATATATTTAATATGTTATGCAAAACAATAGGTTAGTCAATTTATCAACCTTTGTGTTTTCTAGAACATGTTTGAATATAAAAACAAATCTACAAGACACAGTGCTTTGTAATTTTGTTTGAATTTTAAATTTATGCGTGTATACATGTATATCCCAGTGCAAATATTAACTATTCGGATGACATTAGTTTTTAAAGCCGACGACTTTTATTTTTAAGAGTTTGTTATATTAACTTGAGATTAATAATGAAAATATGATATATATATATATATATATATATATATATATATATATATATATATATATATATATATATATATATATATATATATATATATAAGCATTTTGTTTTCAATTTTTATTATTTTTTATTTACTTTTTTTTTAAATCTGAAATTCGAAGTTTAATTGCGCAGGTAAATGATTTTTTTTTTCATCTTTAATTTCATCGTACATACCAATAGTATTACAGATCTACGTTTCTATTATATAACAAGAAATTTAAATATATAAGTTAGAGCAGTATTAAAGAACACAGCATGCAGCCAATGCTACAAGCATCGTATGATGTGAATTTTATTCTTAGTTATGTTTTAATATTTTTGTATAATGGTTTGCTTTTGTTGTAGTTTGTTTGTATTTTAAAATCTAAATTGTATTTTTGCAGTTAAGTTTGCTTATTCATCATGACATGTGGTGATAACGAACAGTGTTCAAATTCAAAAGTCCAAAGGAAAATTATAAAACAGGAGCAGAGCAAACACGGACCTCTTAAAAAAAATAGAGATAGGATCAGGTGCCATTGAGGAGTAAACATTCTCTGCCGACCGGACAAACCCACCGTGCGCCCAATGTCATATATGGCTAAACATGTCATTATCGAGGAAAATGTCGTAATTTGGGGAAAATATGATGATCGGGAAGAATGGAGAAAAATCCGTGGACAATTCGGTATTCAATCAATAGTCCAAAGCAGAGAAATCACAGACCTCTGGAAAACCTCAGAGGCAAGATCAGGTGCCATGTGACTTAACGAGGCCGGGTCTAATTCTATTTGCCCTGGATTTTTAATGATTTTTTTACACAAATTTCTACTTATATAATCATTATTTTAAAATTAAAAAAATCAGACATTTACAACATCGTTTGTTTAGGGGGTCATCTCAAAGCTTGTACATTTTTAACATAGGACCCTATGGGATTTTGCTTGAAAAGTGTCAATTTGGCACATTTTTTCATAATTATTTACTTTCTGCACTAGGGATTTTTTTTTCTGCTCTACATATGAAAATTATTGCTAAAAGACATCAAATGATCAAATAAAACATTTTACCACTTGGTTTGTTCCAGGGGTCTTATCAAAGTTTATTTTTTATGCCGAATGTTCCAGATTTGTCAGATAATGGCTATGTTTTATTTGACAAAGGCGGAAATGATGATCTTGATGGTATTATCAGAACATTCAGACATATGCAAGTAATAAAAATATATATATCACATACTAAGGGTCATGATTATAAAATACGTGGTTACTGTTGGAAATACAGGTATATGTATTAAGTTATACTTAGGCGGGGTACGAAAACGTGGGAAAGGGCTAGGCTTGCTGAATCCTCTTCACGTTTTCGACCCGAGCCCAACTATAGCTTATAATTCAAAACATTTATGTTTATTTAACAATATATTATCAATTTTACGCTTCAAACGATCTTATTTCGACAAATTCGCTCAATATCTGCAGTTGAAACCATAACGCTATTGCATCAACCAAGCAAAAAAGTGACGTCACAATGCAATTGAAACGCTGCGCGAAAGCGTGCGTACTCAAACTGTACTCGGCCTCGTTAAAAGTTCAAAAGATGACTTTTTTTTCGCCAGTACGCATTGTTCTTGATTTTTTTTTCATGAAATATGATGAACTGATTGACACACTTTGCATCAAAATACACATTTTTCGGATCAAATCTCATTAGTAAGGTAAAAACATGAATAAAAATCTTTACATGAAGGAATGTGTAGAAAAATTCAATCTTCATGTTTCTCCCTATGGATTTAATCCGAACAAGCTCCAACCAAAATAGTACATGCTACATAATATTGATTGTTGTTATCAAGTCGGATAGTTCTACAAGGGCGGGATTCTATGAACTATTACTCATAAATAAAAGTAAATAATTAATTTATGATATAAATTAAAGGTTCTAGACGTCTCAACTTTGTTGGCCTGTCATCAAGTCATTGTCATTGATATATAAAATAAAGTTCACGTGTAACGCTACAATTTATAAAAGAAAAAGTCTAGAGTTTTTCTACAATTTTTTAAAGAGTTCAAAAGTAAAGTGACAGTAGAAAAAAAACTGTTAGTTTTTACTCACAATTCTCTTAGCTGTGACAGCCCTTTGAATGCATTATTTTCAATCTGACTAATCTGGTTGGAATATAGGGACCTATCAATAAATACAATGCATCAACGTTCCGGATAATTACACTGTTAAATTGATACTAGAAAAATTAAAGAAACGAAAACGTTCACCTAAATGAATTTTATATCAATACAGAAAATAGAACGTTTATTCAAGTTTCAAGTTTTTATTTCTGTTTGCAGGTATATTTTATATGTATTTTTGTACAATTCTCGTGCACAAAGTAACTAAACACAAATGGCTAAATCGTAAATCATAATATCAAACCCTTAAAGCAAATCGTACAATTTCGTATTGTGATCTTCTGCAAGTTTAATCTTACCTCGAATAGATGTTATATATTATTTTAGTTATTGCCCTCCTCAAATTAAAGTATATATACAGTACCCGCAACGTTATTTTTACAAGATAAACGATAGGATAGGGTTCACGCACGATAGGATATGATTAACGCACGATAGAACAGTATACATGCACGATAGGAAAGGATTGATATACGATAGGAAAGGATAAACGATGTTCATGATAACCGTATAACCGCGTTAAACGATCTTTACGATTAACCTGAAAATATATGTCGAGTTGAACAGAAAATCTTATTAATAACATACCAGATATCAAACTGGGAGCCAAAAATCTTATAGATGGGCCAATAGTAAAACAGTTGGGGATAGTTGAAAGTTTGAGCCCGATAATACTAACTTTACTTATTTTTATAGTTTTGTTTGAATGTGTTATACACGTTTGACTACTTTTCTACTTTATGGAATAAAATGTAGTCAATAGTTAATTGTTCTATGACCTTTTTTGTTTTTATTTATTGTATTTTTTAAAATTCTTTTACATATTAACAAATTCTAAAATATTCATAGCACTTTCGACGAGAAAGAAATGGGCCACCTTTCTCTTGATCAAGTAACAATATGAAAGATTGGTTCCGACCAACGATCCTCATTCTTCACGTACTCAAGGTATGCATTTGGTGCTATTTTATAATTTCAAATTAATACCCTTTAATAAAATTTCAACTCGAAGCTGCTTTTCTAAGTTTAAATTAAACACAATTGTAATTGTTAAATGGAGACCCCCAAATCTCCATACATACTTCAGTTCCGTAATCTATTTTTGTATAAGGGCAAAAATAAACACAGCGTTAGACCAAGGGAAGAACAAATTGGACAACCTATATATGATGACAGTTTATGATTATAATGGCTGTCAAATTGTGAAGTCGTAAATAGAAAGACGTGGCAATTGTACATGAAACCAACGTTTGACAAACCAATACCATGCCAGCAAATGCTTATTTGAAAGGAAATTGTTGAAATGTTGAATGTTTAAATGTATATCGTTGTCAATTATGTAAAAACCGTCACATAGCTTTTGCACGTGGTAGCCGTAGCTTTTCGACTCAGTCATTATCAAATTAAAATAGGACAACCAATCCATCGAGGTCGCAACATATTTATGTTACGAAATTTATTTCTCACATCCCAATACACATTCCCTGTTGCAATGAGAGTCCACACAAGCCACATAAACCATATCAAGAAGTGAATTTCTGTTTAATACATCGTATGATCATCATTCACTATGTCTGAAGATGTTTTATTTAAGTATTCTTTGTTTACAATTACCACATCATTGTCGAAAATATCGGCGAGAAATCATCCCGAATTTCCTCGACGCCATTGTCGGTCAGTTGTTTCATCCCAAGTACATCGTAAAGCATCGTTGATTTTATGCTTACCAGTCGCAAATTCCGTTTGTGATTTGTTATACCAATAATACATGTCAGTATCTTGTTACAGTGCTTTTATTCGCGTGATTCAATTCTCTGTTGTAAACTGCTTTGCTCGAACTATGGCGGGATCGGGACTCCCTCACGGTTTAGCGGGATAAAGAAATATTATTATATAAGGGTTTTGATGTCTATGATTATTCCAGTATTTGTATTGCCATCCCATTAAGTTTGGGAATTTATCAAATCATTTATACATATACTTCCAGATTTCTGGGATTAACAATAAATTGGAAATACCTTTGTCTTATTTAAATCCTGACTTTGAGTTTTCTTTGATGCCAATGGACAGATTTGGGAGACCCACAAGTTGCAAATAGTATCCCGGATTAACAAGATAAAACCTAATATTGGGGTTGTAAGATTAACAAGCGGGATACCCAGAAAAACACAACATATACACAAAGATGAAATAGCGCAAAATCAATCATACAGCCCACAACACAACCTTACAACACAAGGCCTTTACAAGGTCGATTATTCCCCTTCTTTTACCATAGTCATACCAATGGTATTTGACACAAATACCCACGTCGACCATATACACTTTAATAATGTTGTTCAAAAAGTTAATAAAATAAGAATAGATGGACTTCTTGCTAAAATAGGTGATAAAAGTGCATTTCGTGTGCTGTGTGTATGTGCATTTTTTAACTTTAAAGACTTTTTTGGAGAGGGTATAAAATATTGTATCTGCTTTTTGTTTCCTTAATATTGTGCAACATATTTTGATAAATTTTTCAATGTGTGTTGCCAGTGCACGATTATAGTTTTAATGCTCTTATTTTAGATATAACATACCCCTTGCCAATACAGTAGTTTTAATTTTTTTTTTTTGCCCATTATTCTTCACATGCTAGTCTTTATTATCTGTAAACATTGGCAGCAGTTTTTCTCAATCGATCATCTCCTATGTCTCCATTTTCTATTTTTTTTAAAGTTTCATGATATAACAGGGCAGGTTACACACCATCTTGTATTATTTTTCATTTATGTATATTATTTTTACATTAACTTGAATTTATGCTTTTAATCGTGGTATGTTTAAAATTTGAATTAAAGAATATTTCTTTACTTCCTGGGTTTTGTCAGTTTATGTACATAACATGTTTTCAATATATCTCTAGTATATGCACTGTTATATATATTTATATTTTTGGCAATTGAGATTCATTATATAAAACAGAAATCTACTTCTGATCGGTCATAAAAAGCGAAAGTACAGTTGTAAGAGTATGATGCACTGTTGTACAATAAAACAAAGTATTGCTATAAGTCCAAAGTAAAAAGCCTTAGTTAAGGAATACTTGGAAAACTCATATCTTCTAAACAACATTTTATTTAATCAATCCGGCATTTAAAACAACTCTATATATAATCTTTGCAAATTGATGTTATCAAAATATCATCGTTTGATTTTATAGATTGGACATTTTTTTTAGATATATTGAAAATATTGTGAGGCTTTGTTTAGAAATGACTATGGTCACTACATGACTATGACCATATGAATGTGCAGATACATCTATAATCGTCATGATATATGTTAGTTGTATAGAATAGGTTGTCGATAAAACATGATGTCTATCAATAGCAGATGTGTAGCAACCATATTATTCTTTGTTCTTTATTTCCTGATTGAATGATAAAATATAACAGAGAAGCTTGGCCCAGGCCATATTCATTTCTTACCTGATGACATGCATAAGTCCACTGATACTTACTAATTCATTCATACTTCTCATTCAAAAAGAAATGTTTGATCATCATAGCTATAACACTGGCATCTCAGTGAACATTTATTGGGAGTGGATAAGAACCATGCATAAACATTTTTATCTTGAAAACAAATCAATAGGCCGAATATTTATTCCTAGAATTCACTACTGGCTCTAAAAACCCCTGTCCGTATGAAAATCCCCTGTCTTTCCCTGTCACCCCCTGTGTTTTCCCTGTCATCCCCTGTGCACCCCCTGTCAGCCCCTGTACACAGCCCCTGTACACCCTGTTATCCCCTGTCAGCCACTGTACACACCCCCTGTGTGCCACTGTAAGCCCCTGTCACCCCCTGTACGCCACTGTCATCCCCTGTAAGCCACTGTATTCCCCTGTACATGCCACTGACACCCCCTGTACGGTTTTTAACAGTTTATAACAGCCTTTTCTGTTATTAAATTTCAAAATTTTTTTTTCTTAGTTCAATTAGTTAACTCTCATGTGTTATTGATTGAGCTATAAATCAATTTTTGCACTCTACAGAGCGCCGACTAACAAGACACACTGTTGTTGTAATTTTAGAAATTATAATATGTTTTCATTCATAATTTATTGATACAGTACTTTAATAATCATGCTTACAACTAAAGGCTCGAGATTCACCGGGTGGTAAATCTCAGGTGAGGGCGGGGATTATTTTCGGTAGGTGTGAAAGTCTTCAGGGCATTTAGTCCTTTAGCGGCCGGGAACATCACTACTCCGTAATGTTTGAAAAATAGATATAAGAAATGCTGTGAATTATTTCTACAAAGACCAAGCGCAGCACATGGTGTTTAGCATATAATTTTGTGTATCTAAACAAATATTTGCAAACTGCAACATGTTAATAAGAATGCAGAATGTACATGTATAAGCAGCCATGTTACGATAAAGCACGTCTTTCTTTTTTTATAACAAGTTCCTGATTATACCTTTATTAATTTCCCGTGAATAAAAAAATAAAGCTTCAATAGCTTGTAAGTTTGCCTAAGAAATAATTCTATTATGTTTGTTAAATATGTTTCTGAGCGGCTTATTGGACCCTTGAATTGAATTTTATCTGATGATTAACTCTCATAAACAATTTAATACTTTCTAAAATCTAATTTTCATTTCCCTTTTTTACTGCGAAGTGGAAGATATCAAAGATATTTTTATTTATTGCCAGTGAACAGAAATCCGCGACCTTTGTCAGAACATTCACAACATACGTGTAAATGTACCACTAGTGTTTACTATACATGTAGGAGTTTATATAGATACGGTGAGAGAGAGAGAGAGAGAGAGAGAGAGAGAGAGAGAGAGAGAGAGAGAGAGAGAGAGAGAGAGAGAGAGAGAGAGAGAGAGAGAGAGAGTTTGCATTGATTTTGAATTAAAAGTTACTAAAATTAGTTTACCCGGGTATTAATTTCCTAAAAAGTTAACATGCAATCCTTTTTTCATTCAATTCTTTATCATTATTTAGATTAAGCGATCATATTAATTTTAATCCACCAATGTTTTATTTTACACCATATCAATTGATCAAAGAATTGATTGAAGTTACAGTTTTCAAAGAAGAGGATGTTGACATTATTTTTTCACTTGGTCAGTGGTTATATAATAGCTACTGTACACAGCCCTTCTTGACAATTTGCAGAGCACACGGTAGCGAGGTAGGGAAAATGAGATGACAGACACGCGTGTACATGTATGTACACACACTTCCTCAGATCTGAATGGTCGGTCACTGATTAAATAATTATAGCTACTGTATACACAACCCTTCTTGACAATTTGCAGTGCACGGTAGCGAGGATGGGAACAATGAGGTGACAGACACACGTGTACTTGTATATACACACACTTTTTTCCTAAGATCTGAATGTTCGGTAATGCTAAACAATTATTCAATATGTTGTTTAAACGCCGCTTATGACTTTCTTTCCCAGTCTGTCAAGTAAAGAAAACAGAAATTTAAAATTTTGATTTATCAGTTCTACATGTAAGAATATCAAACATGAGAAGAAAGGGCTTAAAATTCGGAATATCATTTGACACAGTTATATGAATTAAACCGTATTGCTCTCATATTTTTTCATTTTTCAAATTCATAATTTAAATAAATGTATAATATTTTTTTTAATCTAAAACCCGAAGCCCAGAACATTGAACAAGATCATGCATGCGTGCCGTTACCGGTATTTGTATACATGTATTAAATTATTCACGAACTATATCATGATTGCTTTATATGTATGAGGCTAATTTTATACAATAATGCATATGAATTACTAAACTGATCAATGCAACCTCATAAAAGTTAAAAGTGTCAAAGGGCCAGACTAATCCCCCCTCTAAAAAATCAACTCTCTCTCTCTCTCTCTCTCTCTCTCTCTCTCTCTCTCTCTCTCTCTCTCTCTCTCTCTCTCTCTCTCTCTCTCTTAATTTATCAGGAAAAAAACAATGACGGAATGCAAATATAATCGATTGCGATTTACATGACATAGATATTAACTAATTAACTTTCTGCTAAATAGAATCAACATGCATTTCATTGGGACGATGTTATTCTATGCATCATTACACAAGGCAAAACAATCAAAATATAGGTGATCATTTCGATCGGTGTGTTATTATCTGCACGTGCTAATCATGGTGTGTTATTAAAGGCCGAACAATTTTACCGCGTGATAAATCTCAGGTGAGAGCAGGGCTTAAATTTTAGAGGTGTGAAAGCCTCCGGGGGTTGTAGTCTACCTGCGGTCGTGAACGCTGCTAATCTCTAAACAGAGGAAGCAATTAAATTAATACACAGGAAGAAAATAATTAGTCAGAATTGGTCTTAGTTGGAATATCTTATTGTTCTAAATATCCATATGAAGCGATTTAATACGAATATGAATCCAATCTAACAGTTGGATTGTACGTTCTACATCGATGTCTGTGTCGTCCGAATTTTCTCTAAACACACGTGTGTACAGCACAAATGTACAACGGACCTGGCCAGATTACGCTCGGACGATCACGTCAATCAAACTGGGTGCTATTGTTTTAAACTTGATTGACAGGCGGCCTCCTTTTGAAGTTTGTATAGGTAAAAAGGGGGCGTTTTTAAAATGTTCGGCCTTTAAGCGCGTTAACTCAGACAGGCTACATGGCACAGAACGTTGCAGATTTCCCGCACATCCTCCATTTTGATTTTTTTTTTCACAAATTACAAAACACGGTCATTTGTTTAAATACATGGAATAAAATATTAAGCGATTTATCGGTATATATTTATCTTGATATGTATCTATTTTGAGTCAGAATTATTCACGTTTGTAATAATGTTGCCCTCTATTAAATATAATGAAAAACAAACACTGTCTAAACCATGAATGCTTTTCTTGCTTTCCATTTCCTTATGTATCAGAAACTGCTAAATATATTTTTAAGAAAACCCGAAAACATAATTAAAAACTATTTTTTTACTTTAGGAAGCAGTGAAAGACCGTACAGGGGATGTCAGGGGCATGCACAGGGAAATACAGTGGCTCACAGTGGGTGACAGGGGCGTACAGGGGGTGACAGGGGCTTACAGTGGCACACAGGGGATGTGTACAGGGGCTGACAGGGGACTGCAGGGTGTACAGGGGCTGTGTACAGGGGCTGACAGGGGGTGCACAGGGGTTGACAGGGAAAACACAGGGGGTGACAGGGAGAGACAGGGGATTTTCATACGGACAGGGGTTTTAGAAGCCAGTAGTGTCGAACTAATAGACAGCAGAGTAACAGATTTACAGTTCTTGAAGCTGTGATAGCCCCGGACAGACGTTACGGTCGATCCTACTTATGTTATTGCTATGAAAATACCTTTATAATAATTATTAATACATTAAAGTAACAGACGTACAGTGTTTGAAGCTGTGATAACCCCTGAAATGCGTTGCTGTCGATCCTACTTATCTGATTTCCATTAAGGTCCCTACATGAGTAAAATAACAATAAAGTGATACAGATAGACTAAGTACTTTAGAGAAAACATTGCACGGTGGTTCATATTACGGACATGTTTTTTCTCTTCACTCATTTTTATAATTGGGATATTCAAAATAAATATGAAATTAATATTTCCGATGAATACTAGCTAAAATGACTTAAATTGATTTAGAAATTAAACATACACACAAAATAAACATTTTTGTTATCAGCATTTACAAATAAGTCCGACTGATCAAAGTACATTCACTGACTGTCATGAAATGAATAAAGTTTTAGATGAAAATACATCCATTTCGAGTCTAATTTAATTTATGATTAAAAAATATTCTATCACATAAAAGTACGATATAAACAAATATTTTCTAAATGAATATACAACGGCCCATAAATGAAGAGTTATAATATATATATCTATCAAATGGTTATCTCATTATACGGTGGATATCACTCATGGGATACTTTATTATATTACACTGTGTGTTCTTACGCCACGTGACGTCATACTTAAATATTACGTAGGTTTAGCGGTTGATTGACGTAGCATGAAAAAGTTAATATTCAATTCAATTGTAAAGTGTTGAGTTGTAAATGTGAAGCATTTAAGGTATCCGATCCATATTAGGACCTACATTTTCTAACCCTTAATATCCATCATGTATTAAATACTCCGATATTAATTCAAAGCTTTTTAGAGTAGAAAAAGAAATACCAAGAGAAATTTTCAAAGATATTATTATCGAAGCAGTAATTAATAAATGAAGATTGCATTAAGGTTTATGGGGACAAGCACATTTTTTAAAAAAAATACTTTCATTGGTGAAAAGATGAAATTAATCATTAGGAATACAAACATTATTGACATTTACTTATAGGTCCGACAGGAGAAAGAACACTGACTGTCATGA
Organism: Magallana nippona; assembly: GCA_033439105.1. Lineage (NCBI taxonomy): Eukaryota > Metazoa > Mollusca > Bivalvia > Ostreida > Ostreidae > Magallana > Magallana nippona. The sequence continues at coordinate 34,972,704 of CM065920.1, forward strand.
ATCGAATGAACTTTAAGGTGAAAATACACCCATTTCGACTCTGATTTAATTTATGATTCAAAAATATTTCATCAAATGAAAATGCAATATAAACAAGTATACCCTAAATAAATGGAAAACGCCCCCAAAAATGAAGTATTATATATTTAGGCAGACTTACAAAATATATTTAAGGGAAATTTTTTCGCACATCTCCGATAGTCAAATTATCTTTCAAATGAGTGTACCCCAGACTTAAACATCATTTTTTAAAATTCTTACTATATACACAGTGAAGCCACAACATTATTTAGAATGGACGAAATTCACATGATTATTTTAAAATTGATTTAAATTAATTTTGTGTCCAGCCTATTGATATACTGTAAACATTTATTAACTATTCATTTTTTTTAAAGAAAGCAATAATTTAAGAAAATATTCTAACAACCAAACTGAGAAAAATTGTAAATTATCGACTGCTTTTGTCCATGATAATAATTTGGTATAATAAACCTTTTGATTATTAATGATAACTATTCTTTAAATGTATCATGATATCGAGTTCTGTCACTTTTTTATTTGCATTTAGTGCGTATTATAGGGGGTTTCAAGTATTGAATGATAAACATTCAATTTTGTTTCTTGCAGATTCAGTAAATTCTACCCACTTCAACATCTGCATGTACATGGATACTCATAAGCAATAATACTCTTAAAGAAAATCATTCCTTTCATACATACCAGCACAACTAAGATATTAATGTTTCACTCATTTTCCCCTAATGCCATTACAGTGATTTACATATCTTATAAAAACAAGAAATACAAATGGTGAGTTTTGTATTTGAGTTATTACTTCATCAAATGAAAAGTTCCAAAACATAAAACTTCTAATAAGATAGGCATTCAAAATAAATCTTTTTAAAACGAAATAATCTTGTTTTTGTGATAAATATTGTACTTTAATTATCTGAAATGCAATGTTGTGCAATAATTTTTCATTTAACGCTTTCCTCAAGGAAGTAATTTCAATAATGTCCACCAGAACAAATCTACAATTAAAGAACGCATGTGGAATTTCTTGTAAACAATAAAACTGCTACAATAATATATACGAAGAACCCCTTGAAGTACCGTTTATAGATTTTTTTTTATAATCAGGTGTAATAACACTGAGTGTGCCTTCATAATTAGTTTGACTGTTTCTGCTTACAAAAATATGATCTAGTAAGGCAAATGTATCCTCAATGATATTTTTAGATGTATTTAATATTTTTTATGTATTTATAAGAAAAAATATTGAGAAAAGTGATTGCCAAGAATTTTAATAGTAGCAGACGTATCATTAGATTTTTAATGGATCATGAACGTTTTTCACAAAATTACTGCTAGATTTTAGTGAAAGGTATACACAGTATATATATATAGAGATTTTTCCTTGCTTATGGTATTTCAATCAATGAAAATTTTCTGTGTTGTTTGGTTGTAAATCATATCAACGACTAGCTAAAATAGAGTTAGAAATATATAGCATTACACTTCCACCGTACGAGTTTCGATCATTCCTTTATCTAGATGTATACCCTTCAATATTCAGACAGGCATTGCTATTTACATCCAAATGAGTCTAGGTAAAACATAACGCGTCTATAAGTCTTGAACAAGTTACAATAAGGAATCAATTTCATTCCGTATGCTTCATATTGACTTGCATAACATCACGAGAATTCCCTGGTAATATAGAAACTGATCAAGATCCACATACTGAGAAAATCTTTATATAATGCAGAAAGGAATAAATAACATAAAATTATGTGCAAAATAAAATAAGAAAGAAACCTAATTCGATCCTTTGATTTCATCAGCAATAATTGGATCGCATATATTAAATGTGCAAAATTTTAAAAAAGTAAATGAACCCTTTTTGATGATGCTGTGAGGTTCCATATAGAATTCCCCAATAACGGTTTGATATTGATCTAGAGAATTACTCTTTGTCTAAAGTTGTAAATGAACAGGTCGTTATGCTTATGGCAGGCTGCCAACTAGTTGAAATAGTAAGAATTTAAAAAGGTATTTTATGATCGATAAGTGGCATGGTTAACACTTTTTAACACTCAATACCTATTTCAGCCATCATTATAACCTATGAAATAATTACGAATACATTATGTAATAGATTTAATCTCAACAAGATATCAAATGTCAAACTTTCCATTAATTAAGATATGAAATATGCTTGTTATACACGGATTACCTAAAGGCATCCCTTTATTCTCCAAAACAAAAGAAAGGACTTAATCTTATATTCAAAATATATTATACATCACTCTGTTCAACTGGTTTCTTTATTTTAAAAATCTTGGGATAAACGAATGTAAACATTAAACAGAGTAATTTTGCATATGGAGAGAAAAAAAATGAGTTCATTATGTCATCTGTTTACTAATATAAATAATAGAAAATGACAATCACAGTTGACAAAAATATAAAAAAGGAAACAACATTGAAGAAAGAATTTATGCAACAGTATATATGTTTCGTTTCCCAGTGAAGGTTAATTATTCTGTGCATAACTGATGTTTGAAATTTAGATATTCAAAAACAACGTAACATTTTACCCTGGTAAAGCTTCATTTTTTCATATTCAAATTGCAACCTTTCAGTTGCAAATCAGTATTTGATGACTGACCAACATCCACATCAATTTTGCAAAATTATAATTAATACTCATAATTTGTTAAGTATTGACGTTTTTGTGTTTTAATTATTCTAAACATATGTCTGAAAGACAAAACAAACTATAATTCTAATCACAGAAAGCTTAAAATCATAGATTGAATAAAAGAAAACACTAACGATTTGTTTTAGAGTTGAACCTCCATATTGTTTGTTTTTAATGCAAATTTCAAGCCTTTATTTAATAATTTCAAAGTGCGTTTTGAATATAAATATAATTTGCGCGTGTTTTTATTTCTTCTCTTATTTTTTTTTTTTTTTTTTTTGGGGGGGGGTTGGTTGGGGGTTCACAATGCGAATAAAAGCCAAAAAAATGTTTTATCGAAACACGCCTATTAGTTTTGATAAGTGTTCATTTCTTCATTATTTACGTACCCAAACGCTAAACGGATATAATTTGGCCTAAATGGTAACTTTTTGCATAGTACCAGGTAAATGAAAGAAGCAGAACGATCGTAAAATGGTAATGGTAATTGTAAAATTATATCCTGTGGCAAAGTTGAATGAAGTGAGCTGTATTGAAATCCCAAGTAAATTACCTTATTATGAGATTTTGTCATTTTCAAGTTGACATGTCTCTTTGGGACAGAGGATAGGAAAATGCAACAATCGTTCATTTTTGTCCCCATTATCTTTGAGAAAAGGTTGGGAACAAGCATTTGCATCTCATAATTACTAAGAACTCAGAAAAAAAACCAGTTCAGATTTGTTTATAAAATCTTAATTGTACATTTGTTTTATTGACGATTCAAAAGCTTGGATTATTTGGTCTGCCTTTGAAATGAATATCTTTTTCAGGGTTTTTTTTTTTACTTTTTTATACTTTCAACTTAACATGTAGCAATGACTGGTAAATTACCAATCATTGCCAATTATAACCAAAATAATTATGGTAACGATGGCGTTGACACAGAGCCGCAAGGCTTATACCTGATGGTCATTTGGCATCAGCAAATATTCATTGAAATTACAGCAAGGCACGTATTTTTGAAAGAATTACAGTGTACCTCCAATAGTTGCATTGATTTGTACCATCAATTATCTCCAATCATTAGTATATTTTTTATTCTTCTTTACAATAATAATAATTGCACCTACATAGTGAAAATTAGAGATAACAAAGGTTTCTGTATAATATAGGAAGTATTATTTATTTAAAATATGGCAGGGATGAAACTAAACACCATTATATGTTTAAAGCGTTTTAATTATATAGAGCTCCTGCGAACGTTTTGAAGAGATTGATAGCAAGGTCACACCCAGTGTTTGTCTAGTGTGAAACTCTTGTCTGTCAGTGATCTCTGCGAATTAAGTGTTTGTTACGTTCTCCACGGAGATAAAGGTTATGTCATCCTCTATCGCTAGCTACAGCCCTGCAGAGAATTAGTAAGGGTGAACAAATAGTGGGTTTCAGATAAGAGAAGTGTTGGCATCTTCTCTAGTGTATCAGGGTCTTGGAGGTGTTGGTGTCCTAGGTTGAGCACTTGGGCTACAAGAGGTGTTGGTATCCTCTGTATAGAACTGTGGTTATATGGGGTGTTGGTAACATGTACTGTTTAGACCCACTGGTAGCGCAGATACCCTTGTTACGTTGAAGTGACCTGGTGAAGAGTCACCAGGTACACGAAGACCTGGTGCTTGGGCACTTGGTTTGAGACACTTGGTTTGGGCCACTGGTCTAAGACGCACCCATTTGAGATTGGAGACACTGCTCGGTTTCATCCATAGCCTGTTCCAGGGAGACAAAGATCTTGTACATACGTCGCGCCTATCTTTGTTTTGTTCTCCGAGGTCTGATTCTACGCAGGCGCTTAGCCCACAGTAACGGCAGACAGAGAGTCTTACCCCCTGTACGTTATAAAATCAATTAACAAAAATGTCCGAGTTTTATTGGTTACACGATCATAATTACTCACATTTATATTTAGACTCAAACACCAACATGATTTTATGTTCGGATTTACAAGTTCACAGGTCTGGACATTTGAACACGATTACCCTCCATGAAGAACAGCGAGCAGGACAACCATCAGTCATGCCATTAGAACACACCGCATACAGAAGAAACGACCAGAGAATACAATAGGTTCCATTCATTTAACGCTCGTGGAATAACTTTTCATTCTTATATCGTTATTTAAGCATTTCAAGTTCCGAAACCTGTTAACACTTATTTCCCTTCATAAAGTGAATGTGCGCAGTGTTTTGCTTTTTTAGTGAGGACACAGTTTGATTTTCGAATATTGTGTTTATATCACGCACAATAAGTAAAAACATGATATACATTCTCGATGAAATTAACATTCAAATAATTTTGTAATTTCAACGTACAGACGTTTTCAATGTGGGATAAGCTTTAAGAGCTAATACAATTGATTTTAAAATAACAGGAAATAGCAGTAATATGAAATGTAATTTTTTGATATTTCAGGTTTATTTCATAAAACTGTTATTCTAGTTTGTCCATACTGCCTTTTTGATTGGATTATTGCCATAATGATGACGTTTTGCAAGTAGATACGTTAATGATTTTAACATTCAAACAAGCTGAAATTCTTACTGCTGTTATTTACTTCAAACCCTTAGTTAAAACCCCGGTAAGTTGTATAATATTACGCTTGGGAGTCCCTTATTTTAAATACCTTATTTTAAATTTTGTTCATCACAGTTGAATTTGTATTTCGTTTTTATGGATTTTTGAGATGAATGACGGTTTGTTATTGTCATTTGGGCCCAACGTTTACACCTAACAAAGTAGGGGAAAAGCCATGCATGGTGTAGTACATGAAATCGAGAAAAAAGCAGCGGCTAGATGCGGTCGTCAGCGAGTATATTACTACCAGGGGCATGGCATTAAAAAAAAATATCAGAAATCTAAAATCATATTTTACTTTTATTGTAAGTTTTAAAAACCGCGCGTTTGGTTAGTTTTTATTATTATTTCCATTCAGTGTCTTTTTGCTTTTGCTTTTGCTGTTAAAAGCAAAAAAAAAAATTTATCGCGCCTGACGAATCCTGAGCTGCAGCCTTTTTTTTCATATTTTGATGGTGATAGTATAGTACATGTATGTAAGTGAACTATGGCGAACCTTACAACACATCTCTATAACCAGTTTCGTGATTGATAAAAGTGCGTTGATCTTGAACGTTTTAACATTTTGCAATGCAGATTACTAGTAGTTGAAACATTTTTACATTGTGAAAGTTTGTTTATGAGAGTTATACTGTATGTGTATTGTGATAACTACTAGTAATTCTCGATAATGTGTTTTATTGGAAGATAGTTTCAGAAGCGTGTATCAAGCAGCCAGAAACTCGGACTATTGATTCTAGATCCCCAGAGAAAATACCCAGTGTACCATGCAGCGCTACTGAGAAAAAATATTACAATAGTAAATTGCTCAAAAAGTCCGGATTTTAATTTAAGTTGTTTTATTCTTTAATTTGTAACTATATCATCACTTTGAAATAAACGAATGAATATGGAACCACTGAGTTGAAAATACATCAAGTTAATAATCTTGAATGAATCAAAATCATCAATGATGGGGCAAGGGGATGCATCTTGTTGAAAGGTGATTAACAAAAATTTAACACAGGATCATACTATTTTTTTATGAATGTACATGTAAAAATGTCAATTATCATATCAAATCAAGCATTTCCAAACGGACCCTATTCAGTACAAAGAAAGTGACTTCCTTAAATAAGACATGCTAAAATAATAAAGAATATTTAATAAACTAAATCATTCCAAGATAACAACTTATAAACTATCCATTTCTTTGAGATATGGAATATGTTTGTTACTTAGAGTACCTAAAAGTATGATTTATTATCCACAAAACAACCAAGATAACTGAATTGTTTTACATCAAAAATATATTAGATCCCAATCTGTTAAAATGTTTCCCTTTGTTGAAAAATTTTGAGAAAAAAAAGCTATCATATTAAAAAGATAGCATATGTAATTTGACACATGAAGAGAAAAAAAATGATTTCAGTTGGTTATCTATTTACCAGTTTAAAAATTGAGAAAAATTGTAGGATGCCGGTAAAGTTAGTCAGCAAGTTTTGACCATTTGTAAAACATTTGCAGGAATACAACATCATCAAATTAGAATCTTGATTACATTTCTTGTAGCAAGCCTGTTTTGCATTTTATTTTAATCTGACCTGAAACAAGTATATGTAATTATGTCATAGGTTGTTTAATAGATAGGGGTAGGTAAAGGAAGTAATACACTGTTTGTTACTTACAATGTTTCAAGCTGTGATAATCCCTGAAAAGCATTGCTTTCGATCCTACTTATCCGGTTGAAACGAAGGTTCCTTCATGAGTACATAAAACAAACATATATGACAATCACAAAGTTGAAAAAACACAACAAAGAAAACTACATTAAAGACAGAGAATTCCGGCATCGGGATATGTTTAACATCCCAGAGAATATTAATTGTTCGTGTTTATAACTTTTGTTATATCTTATTTTGTTAGTAGACATTCAAAAGCAACGCTTCATTCCACACTGTTGAACAATATTAAGATCTACATTGCAGCCTTTAGAATGGATAATATTTTTCGATGAAGAACATCTACATCAAATGTGTACATAATAATCGATACATCATATTGCATGTGGTGAGATCATTTAATAATAATGTATATTTTCATTATCCTTAACAAATTGAGTCTGACGGAGGAAACAAATATAATAAACAAAGAATAACTCAAACAATTTGTAGTCATATTGAACCTTGTTAAAATTCTTTGTTTTTAATGCATAATTCAAGCTTCTCGTAACAAGTCTATATTTATTTTTAATTTCAAACTGACTTTTTGTATATAACTATAATACATCAATTGTATTGTGTGGTGCATATACCAGTGAAACAAATTATAGTTTACGAACCACACCTTCCACACTATATTGTTTAAGGTATATGCTCTAATGCCATTGAAATAAAAATATATATTAAAGAAATAACCTCAGTTCATATAAAAAAGGTTATTAAGGGCACTATAGACAGATGGCCAGGGAGGTAACGGCAAGTGTGCGATGGTAGGTATTTATTAAAATCAACACGGGTCTTTTATAATGGTAATATATCTTAAATTGGATTGATAATAGAAGTTTCAAAAAAAAAAAATTCAGCGAGACGATCAAGTTAACTATCATGTTTTCATAACATTATGTGATCCAAATGAAAATAATATATATATATATATATATATATATATATATATATATATATATATATATATATATATATATATATATTATACTTATGAGAATGACACATTGTTAGATACATACAGTCAAAACTCATACCAAGTCTAGAATTAAGTCCCTGACCAGATCGTACAGCCCACTTACTAATGTCACTCATAAAATTGATAAGGAGGAACATTTATTTTCTTAAACCGTTTTTAGTTTTGGGCACAATGAGCAATTCATATATATAGCAATGCAAGTTTCAACTTCTGGCGTTAGTGTCCTTTATGAGCAATTTATACGACGAAATTGAAAGATAAAAAGTCATTCTTTCATCATTGTTTTTGAAATATATTTATTTAATTTTTGAGTCAAGATATTCATTGAATTGTATAGCTAAGTTTAATATGTGTATGTACAGGTGCGGGCAGTTTAGCATCTCCTAATCCCTAATCATGATACAGACCCGAATAGTGTCAAACAGATTCGCCGAGAATTGTACCGTTTCATATGAACCAGTCAGCCTACCGTGCAAAATCCTTACTCTACTGTTTTTAAGATCCGTACAGTCGCGGAAACGTACAGTGAATAATTGTACAAACCTAAACTGGGCAAAACGGACCGTATACGTTTTGAATGTATATGAAATACAATGAACTCGAACATTATTCTACGTTTGTAAAGAATACAACTGTCTTCAGGGCATTTTGCGCTGCTTGATAATAATATCTTATCTGCGGAAGCAAACCTGTTTATACCTGTAGGAAAAAGTCTCAAAATGCCGCAGACTTTCTCCTGATTTTTAATTTAAACATTTGCAGTACTTGGTACAATACAACACTGTAAATAAACTCCTTAGGAAGTGCCTGACACGAGGAAAGTGCAATGGTTCAGTAATTAATGAAGAGGATACAACTTTTTGTCATTTATGAACACGGTAGTTTCAACAAATTTACCTTATCACAGAAACTACATGTTGTTTAATTTATCAGTTTTATGGATTGCCTTTAATCCTAGATACACCAAATATTAGCGGCAAATAATATAATTTAAAGTTTGGTGATAAAACAGCAATAACATTTTGCTGGTAATAATCGAATAATAGATAAAATGTATACTCCCGCAAAATCAAGTAAAATGCTGCTTGCTTAAAAGTATAACCTCCCTTCTTACATGGAGTACACGCCCCAACAGAGTCGGTCGGTAGCATACCTCTAAATACCTTCATTAGGAGCAAGTGCCAAGTATGAGGCTAAACCTTTAGCATGCCTTTCCTTGAATAAATCAACTTCTAAGGGATTAGAAGATCCAAAACGCTTGCCCCGGGATTCAGTTGGTTCATCAGATATCACTGAAGTAAACCTTCGAATCCTGAGAATAAATAACGCAGAGTTTGTGGTCAGACATCAGAGGAATCGCTCTTTGTTATATCCCCAAATATTATCAAATGAATTTGTCTATACGATATTACCTGCTATTCATTAAATTTAAATTTGATGTAAGTTTTAATATTTTCAACCATCGACCCATCCAAAAACATGTGTGCATCTAAAACAATCTGATCGTTTATGTCTGTAAGTGTGCCTATATAGAAGACAATAGTCAAGAAATAAATTAAGAAATCCATTTATTGTATGACACTACAATGATGATTTTTAATGTCGCGACAAAACAGATTTCCTGGACACTTGCAGATATAAATGTTGAATATCCAGTGTATTACGATATGTGACATTATATGAAAAAATCTGCTTCTGGGTTAAAGAAGCATCGTTGAAAGAATCAATATATCAAAGTTTATAAACTTGTCGGCTCTTTTCTTGTATATTTAATGGATTAGATACGTAAATATATTGTTCTTCTCATTACTCCGTCATACCTCACCAAATTGGGTACAAGACGTCATTTGGAAGACATTTTTTTCAGTTCGTTTGTTTCTATCCATTTGTATGCATTTCTTGTCATAATTTCCAGCAAAGAAAATAAAGGCTATGTCTCAATGTATATATGTGAGTACCAGGACATGTATTATTAAAGAAATCGAATTTTTGTGGTTGTAACTTAAGCCCGCTCCTCTTGTACAAAACAACTATCTGGGGATAACACGGGGACAGACAATCTAATACGCTTGCCCAAGGATGAAGTTGTTTTTCCAGATACACTGAAGTAACCCTCAAATCCTTATGATAAGTAACCCAGAGTTCGGATGAAAACAGTGAAATCTTCATTCTTGGTATCCCCTATACCACTGAATTAACTTGTCTAAATAAAAGCACCTGCGTTATAAATCAATCTGTAAATATTAATAATTAGTAATCCAACAAGCCATCCGCCAACATTTATGCATCTAAAGATATAAACTCGTTTATCTCTTTAAGCGTATCTTAAAAGAAGACAATAGTCAAGGAATAAATTAATAACACCATTTTTTGTCGTATGAAACCACAGTTATGTGTGTTGCTGTTGTAACCAAAAATGTTTCCTTGACCTTCTTGCAGATTATTAAACATTGCTGTTTACCTGGTGCATTACGATGTGTAACACTATATCAAAACATCAGATTCTGCTTCTGGGCTAAAGAAACATCGTTGAAATAATTTTATTATTAAAATATCTCAAAGTTCATCAACCTGTCAGCCCTTTTCTTAGTCATTTACTGGATAAAAGACGTTTATCTCAGGTTCTGCTCAATAATCCGTCACACCTCAACGGACATCATCTAAAGGCATGTTTTCTCAATCCCTTCGTCTCCATATGTATGCGTTTCTTGTCATTATACCCGCACTTTCTAAAGAAAGTTCGGGTATATTGTTGTTACCCTGTTCCGTCTGTCCATCCGTCCGTCCGTCTGTCACGTTTTACTTTCTCAAACTGCTCTTACATATTATAAACCAGCAAACGGAACTCTTGGAGTTTGATTTGGGGTGTCATGTTGTTTTGTAAACAGGTTTCAAAAATTCTCTGGTAGTCCTGGGGGTCAAATAATTGGTAAAAAATGACGTTTTTTGACAAAAAACCTTCTTCCTCGAACTCCTTTTACATTTTCAACAGTAGACAAATCATCTCTTGGAATATGTTTTGGGGTGTCTTATAGATGCGCAATAAGGTTTCGGAAATTTCAATTTTGTCCTGAGGGTCATTAAATGGCTGAAAAATGACTTGTTTTTTTTTTACAAAAAGTCTGGTTTCAAAAAACGTCAGTTCCTTTTTGCAGTAGCCAAATGATCTTTTAGAATATGATTCGGGGTGTCATGTTGATGTGTAATCATGTTTCAGAATTATTTTTTTTATCACATGGGTCTGTGGTCATTAAAAAATTACGTTTTTTTGCCAAAACAATATGGTTCCCAGAACTCTTCTTACAATTTATGCAGTAGCTTTGTCATCTCTTGAGATATGATAGGGGCTGTCCTATAGGTGTGCAATAAGGTTTTAAAAATTTAAATTTCATCCAGGGAGTCAAATAGTAGCAGAAAACTGACGTTTATCACTCCTAAAAAAAACCTACTTTCCAGAACTCATCTCATGATTTAATGAATAGCCATATTATATCTTGGGGTATGATAGGGGCTGTCCTTTAGTTGTGCAATAAGGTTTTAAAAATTTAAATTTCATCCAGGGAGTCAAATAGTAGATGAAAATTGACGTTTATCACTCCTAAAAAAACCTATAGCTACTTCCCAGAACTCCTCTCATGATTTAATGAATAGCCACATCATCTATAGGGATATAGCAGGGGCTGAACCATAGATATGCAATAAGGTTTTAGAAATATAAATTTGATTCTGAGGGTCAATACTATCTGCAAAATGATGTTCCGTCCCATAAAAAAACCTCATTCCAGGACCTCCTCTTATATCTTGTGATTGAAATAACGTACCATAAGATGCATAAGGAGGAAGAATATATGAAATTATGCTTTAGGGGTGGGGATCACAAGCATTTTTTTCAGGTTATTTGATTATTTCTGATTTTGGAAGGGTGAGATGGGGTTAAGGTGACCCCCAGAGGCCATGACCTACTAATACCACAAAAAGATTTGCCTTGACATGGTCATGGTTCAATAAACAAAAATATTTATGGTTTAGGAGTGGAGATTTCGATGATTTTGAGGATATTTTTAAAATATTCAACTATTCATGTTTTTTGTTTGTTTGTTTTTTTTTAGGGGGGGGGGGGGGATTCAGAGTCTCTTCTCACATTTTTACAGTAGCAAAATCATTTCTTGATTGGTATTTTTCTGTATGATGTCAGATGTACATAAAGAGATTTTGGATATTGCTTTTTAATCTTAAGATAAACAAAATGTAATTGTAGAAATTTTAATGTCAGTCAACTAAAACCTAGAGCTTGCTGTAAAAAACAAACCAGGATCAACATTGGGCTAGGGCTAGGAATTACACTACATATGAATAAGATAGGTTACTTGATTAGTTCCAACTCTGGAAAAGTCACTGGGCATCTCAAAGGGGGCATAACCTATATACATGTACCAATTGATGTGCAATGAAATGACACAAGGAAGAAGAATAAATATGGTCTAGGGGTGGGGATCTCAACAGTTATTAAAATGCATTATCATTTCCTATTTCAGAGGAGGGGGGTTGTTGTTTAAAAACAACTCCGGGGGGTGGGGGAATGACCCAAGGGGCAGGGGCCAATTTGCCTTAAATGTATCTTGACATGATCAGCAGAATTGGACAGAATGATCACTATAGGGCATCTGGAGAGTGGGGCCCTCAATAGTTAAAAAATCAATCTACAAAAAATATTGATAATATGTTATACATGTATTTAGAAATGTCTTTATTTTCAAAATGATTAACAAATTAATCATTCAAAATGAGTTATAAATAACCGATTGGCAATTTTGCAATTGATTGCATGATCCCTAGTATAATATCACATGTATTTTTTTATATATAATTATACATGTATGTTAACAATCAGGATTAACATGCACAAATTTTCATGAGTCATAAATCTTGACATACCACATATCTCTTGACAAAAAAGAATAAGCAATTTAAAATAAAAGAGAAAATTAGTCATTAACTCTTTTTCTATTACTGTGTATGATGATGGGGTAGGGGTATAATGGGGGGGGGGGGGAAGCTGCAGCATGCCTTCTTTTGTATTTTTGTATTTAATACGAAACAGATGTATCAGTTTTTCACGTGCTTAACTTTCGTTTTGACTAGTAAATATTTGTTACACATTGCCGATCTGTTAGCTAACTGTTGTTTGAAGGAACGCTTTCGGTAATCATTTGATTATTACCTGATTTCAACGCCTCAGTATACCGACGTCGTTTACCCTTATCCGGTAAGGTGTGACTAGGGCATATCATTAGTTATGTACATATAACCCATTCCTTACGACTGATTTACATACATGTATCAATATTTGTGTATAAGATTATATATACCGTTTAAAAATGACAGCTTCAAATTACCAAATGTCCTACGTGTGTAATTATTAAACCTATGGCGAACTCATGAAACGTGTTCCAAAAGTCATTATTTGTAACTTTGAAATACGTTCCATCTAATAGTTCTCCATTAATTAATTCGTAGGAAAAAGTTTACTCTACCTGTAAGGATTAAACCCTTTCAGTTTAAACACCCTGACGAACGAACGTCGACTTCGCTTGGAATAAGTTTATGTGTTTACCAGCGAGTGTGCCCCATTTTTAATTTTATTTCGTAATTCTACGAATAGATCGCAAGATCAATATTTCAAATTAGCTAATTAGTGAAATATATGATTATATATTAAATGATACACATTATTGTAAAATGATTTTGTATGATAGCCAATCGAAAATGAAATATAGGGCTAATATATCCAAAATGTATGAATCCTGTTTCCTATTTCAGAGCTATCGTATTTGATTTTGTCGCCTGTCACACAAACAAAATATAAAAAAAAATCAATGTCTTTAAGGTATCTATAAGTTTTTAATAAATTGTTATTACTTGTTAGCCTTTACATCATCATTTTATTTAAAATGAATTTGATTTTATTTATCTAATTGTCACAGAAAGGTTATGATTTCATAATTACACAACATTCATAAAGAAAATCCATTTGAATTCAATAAACAAACAGGTTTTGGGGGTAACTTTTTTTTCGTGCAGAAGGGGCTTTTTCTTTAGACGAAAATGATAGAAAAAGGCAATTTTATGAATTTTTAGTATATTTTACCTTTTATTATTAATTAATTTCACATTCGTTACGTAAATCGCTTAAATTGTTATCATTATCGTCATCAGTTTTACATGTTGTATAAGTATACAGTAAATATGGCAATGACTTACAGAGAGCATGTATCATTCGGTATCCCCGTCGGAACGTTTTCAATGCCTTGTCCCCAGCACAACACTTCTTTACATGTTCCCCATTGCAAGAACAGCGAGCGGGACAACCACCAGTCATACCAATAGAACAAACCGCATACAGAAGAAACGACCAAAGGATACAATAAGTTCCATTCATTTTTATGCTCATCAAAAACTCTTCATTCCTAAATCGTTATATAAGTATTTCAATTCCCAAAACATGATATCACTGTTTTCCTTTTATAAAGTAAATATGCGCTGCTGGTTTTTAGTCAAGATATTGTTTTCGATTTTCGAGTACAGTGCTCATATCACACACAAGAAGTCACACATGAAATACAATATCGATAGAAAGAACATTGAAATGATTCGGTAATTTGAAAAAACAAAGGTTTTCAAAGTGGGATTAGCTTAAGAGTCAATGGAATCGCTTTGAAAATTACTGAAAACAGTCATTAATATGAATGGTTATTTGACATTTTAGGTTCTAATGAAGTTATGGAAAAACAGATAAATATTTAATCTGACGCATTCGTTCCATTTTGTCATTGCCTAACACGGAAATTGATAAAATATATTAAATGTTTTGTTTATTTAGATGTGTATTGCAAAAATCATGTTCTAACTATTTAAATAATGTCTGTTCATGAAGAATAAAATAAATTCTGTATCATCTAATGTGAATTGTATCGATACTTTCGTTGGATTTTTTTTTAATTAGCGCATGTAAAAAGCTTTATCAAGACAATTTAAAAAAAAACAAATGACCCTGCATAAAAATTGCATGCATAAAGCTGTTGTTCTGTTTTGTAGTGAACAATAGAAAAACATACTGCCTTTTGATTCGATTAATGCCATAAAGATGACGTTGCAAGTTGATACGTTAATACATGTAACTTTTACATTGTAACAAACTGAAATTTACGCTTTATTCTTTAATATAAACCCTAAGTTAATTTATATAATACTTCTCTGGGGAGTAACTGATTTTAAATACCCTTGGTTCACACTGCTTTGTTACATAAAGTCCCCGTGAGGATCCCCTCGTTTACAACTAACAAAGTAAGGGGTAAGGGGAGACGTATTGTGTAGTAGTCGGGAAAATAGCAGTGGATAGTCATGGTTGTCGGCCTGTGTATTACCACCAGGTGTAGGGCATTAGAAAAGCATCAGCTATTTAAAAATCTCTTTTCTATTTAATGTCAGTTTTAAAAACTGCATTTAGTTAGTTTTTCAGGTAGGACATTTTATTATTTTTTCCACCCAGTGTCTTTTATCTTACTTTTGCTGTTTTAAAATCTCCCTACAAAACGTCAATAGCTTTCCGGGAAATGAAGGTTTTCGGGTGCTGAATTTATTACTGGCTATCGTATTTTGAGTATAGCCATTTTTTCACTTGTTATGGTGATGTTTTATAGATACCCTATACGAAGGGCGTTCAATAAATATTTTTACTAATCAGATTCCTTAAAATACAGGGTTCAGTTGACCCTTGAATTTCTTTTCACGCATGATTTGGTTCATATTCTTTTTTTATATGGCCGTTTATCTGACGATGTTTCATCATCGACTTCTCCTTTGAGAAGCTGATATATAACACCTACTCGAGACACTGTAGGAAAATATGACTGTTAAGTCATCATCCAATAAGTTGAAATTAGAGGCTACATAAAAACATGTGTCAGACTAGGTAAAGACTCAACAGAACTGTGTGATGTGTATGGAAACAACTGTATGTCTTTGAGACAAGTTTACAGGTGAGTTAGCAAATTCAAAAACGTCCAAAAAAGACCTGAAGGATAAGCAACGTCCTAGGACATCTCGTACGGCTTCAACCGATGCAATACTTGCAAACATAACCGATATCATTACTAATGATGGTCGATTAACCATTAAACAAATAGTAAATTTAGTAGGCATTTCATCAGGGACAGTATTTACAACTTTAAAGAACATCTTCGCCCCAGACAGGTTAGTGCAAGATGGATACCTCATCTATTTACAGAAAAACAAAAACGATTGCGGGTTGAAATGTGTAGAAAACTACTTAAAAACTACAAAATATGCAATGAACGACGTTTGTCGGAAATTGTTACAGGTGATGAAACATAGATACAGTGGTGGATTCAATGGGGAGGAGGCACAACCGGGGCGACCTCCCTAAAATTGTCAAAATAAAGTTAAATAAAACTCCTTCTGGCAAAGAAAATGTACAACCTGCTGGTCTTAATTATAAAGTTTTGGAAATTCATGGGATTTCTCTACGTAGATGTAGCATGAAGAAAACCCGTGGGTTCAAT
The DNA here is from genome assembly GCA_033439105.1 of Magallana nippona. NCBI lineage: Eukaryota > Metazoa > Mollusca > Bivalvia > Ostreida > Ostreidae > Magallana > Magallana nippona. The sequence continues at coordinate 34,989,282 of CM065920.1, forward strand.
GATGTGATGCACATAGAGAGCCCATTTTAGTTACGCTCTCCTTGGATTCAAATGTGACTAGACACCCACCTTTAAGTAATTATTTAAGTAAGAAGCTTGTGTTTTTAGCTTCTATGTTAAATATGATACAAGCTGACTATCTTTTTTTAAACTTCATTACATCATCCCATTGAACTTGATTTTTTAAACTTTTTTAAAAATTTACAGCCAATAATACAAAAATAAAAGGAAAAAGATTCTTATATTTCTGCAAGGCATAGTGTTTTGATGGGATTACTGCAGTTCTTAAATCTACAAACCTTGAAAAAGTATGAATAATTTTATCCCTTTTTAGTTTAATCACGAGAAGAAATATCCCCAAAGTTTAATTCCAAATATGAGGACTTCATTTTACTCTACAAAATCCGTAGAATACAAAAGCTTCCGGGGACTTCTTATATTTCTGCAAGGCAGAGGATTTTGATGAGATTACTACTAATTTTAAATCTAGAAACCTTTAAAAATTGTAAATAATGTTATTGATTTAAAGTATAATCACGAGAAGAAATATTACAAAAGTCTAAATAAGATGACTTCATTTTCAACCTACAAAATATGCAGAATTTCAGGAGCTTATACATTTGGACACGCTTTACTTAGCATTTTCTAATTTGGGTTTTAAAAGATAATTGACCTTATCATCCTCCTAACTTTAACTTTCTGTTATTTTATTTTCAGTTTGAAAATGATGATGCTCAAAAAAAAATGTGTTGGGATGAGGCATCCTCCAGAAAAACACAAACTAGCGCAATACATTTATCAACAGGCATAAATACACTATTTTGGACTTGGATCTATACCCTTTGCAATACATTTGGACACGTTGTACTTAGCATTTCCTAATGGGTTCTAAAAGATTATTGACCTTATCATCCTCATTACACTAGTTGGGCGTTTTCAAGAGAGCAAATTATATACCTAATGGCAGCAATCTAACACTTTCAACGCATAATGCTGGTGAAACAAAAGCTGTAAAAAGGTGAATCCATGTGAATAAACTAAACAAGGCATACTTAAACAATATGTAAACTTTGTCTGATGCACTTGTTAGGTGTTACAACCTGAAATAATGTTCTATTATAACGTCATTTACAACAATACTCAGTCACAAATTAGAGAAGTAAACGACATCAAATAACCAGTAATTATGCAAGGACATACGGTAATACAATTTATTTGGCTAGACTCTATTTGTATATGTTCATCATGACTGCACACAAAATGCAAGAAATTAGCATATACTTGTCAATTTTGTGATAAAGTAAAATTCATGAATTTTTGAATGTAGTGATTATGTTTTAAATCTTACTTTTCCACGAAATATCAAGATGTGCATTTTAACCGCATGCCTTTGCATCGTGGCCATTTCTGTAAACCTTTTCACTATAAATAACACCATGTTCCTCTTTATTCTTATTTTTTTTTTTTTTTTTGGTGAGGTGTTGGGTAAAAAATATTAATTTTGATTAATTACAATATGTACATGTAGTATAATTCACAAAGCTAACTTCAGTCGGTCCCTTAAGTGTCATTGTACGTGGTTTTATAGACACATTGTCACTCATATAATTGTCACAGACGGGAAGTTTCCAATTTATTGTTATGGACAATGAGGAAGAAATGTGTTTTATTTGAATCTTTTGTGAAACAGGTCAGTGCACCAGCAGTGTCTTTAATTGTACGCATACGATTAGGATTTGGAGATGAATTTGCAGTCAACACATGAAAGAACATTCCAGTTTGAAAAAAAATGTGTGATTGAGCTGCGACTAATATCCCACTTACATGTACGCACAACAATCTACTGTTTTAAACCATATGAAATGCATATCGGGGATGAAAACTATTCAACAAATGAGAGGGGCCTGATGATAACGATTTTGTTGCATCAGGGTCAACTGTGCAACAACCATATACTTCTTTTATAATTAAAGAATTGATTCTTATTTGAATGATTGAATCTATCGGAGATGTATGGCTCGAACTAGATTGATATGAATATTTTAGGCATTGCTAATTCCGAGACATTTTGATATCACATAAGTACTATATTTTAAAACTTAGTAAACATAAAATGTTCAAGCAGAAATCAAGCTTGGTATTTATAAAATAAGTTGTTAAAATATAAATTAAAAAAAAAGGTAATTTAACATGATTCACTCTTTCAGTAATACAATTCAGCAGTGAAACTAATCTGTAATTTGATGTGACAGATCATCATCATCTTTAAACAATGGAATCACATGTGCCAATTTCCAGTAAACCTTAAAAGTCTTGAATGAATCATAATAAATCGATAGGGATGCATATTGCTTAGAGGTGATTAACAAATATTTAACTCGAGAACATACAATTTTCGTGAAGAATATACATGTAAAGATGTCATTTATCATATAAAAACAGGAAGTTCAAAACTGAACCTATACAGTACAAAGAAAATGACCTCCTAAATTAAGACACATATAAATACATCTTGTAAAATAATTAAGAATATGTAATGCACTAAATCACACCAAGATAGCAACTTTCAAACTCTTTATCTCTTTAAGATATGAAATATAGTTTTAACATAGAGTATCTAAAGGCATCTTTATTCTCCATAAAACAACCAGAGGAACTATATCTTTTTACATGAAAAATATGTTAAAATTTTTTAATTTGTTGAAAAATCTTGAGAAAAACCAGCTATAATATTGTAAAGATAGCATATGCAATTTGACGCTTAAAGATAATATATGACTTCATTATCTTTTCCATTTACCTGTTTAAAAATAGAGAAAAAATGTGAGATGCCGGAGGCAAAGGTAGTCAGCAATTATTGATCATTTGTAAAACATTTGCACGAATACAACATCATACAGTTAGAATCTTGATTACTTTTGTACTGATTAGGGACTTATTTCTAGACTTGGTAGGGGTCTAAATTCTATGTATCTAACAATATCTCATCCCTCAGTGTATATTTTAAATATTTTATTTTCATTTGAATCACTCACTGTTACGAAAAACATGATTGTTAATTTTAACTTTTCACTTAAATATTTGTTATAGAACGTCTTGTATCAATCTTATTCAAAATATGTTACCACTATAAATGACCCGTGTCGATTTTAATAAACACGTGTCATCACACACTTGTCATTACCTTCCTGGTCATCCGTCTTTAATATATTGCCGTTAATAATCTTTTTATAGGTGTGTTGGATATATATTTTTATGTTAATTATCCTAATTACTTTTATTGTAGCAAGGCTGTTTTGCATTTGAGTTTAATTTTCTCTGAAACAAGTGCGTGTAATTATGCTGCTATTATTTGTTTATGAGAAAAGGGTAGAGTAAAGAAAGTAATATATTTTTTGTTATTTACAATGTTGCAAGCTGTGATAATCCTTGTAAGACATTACTGTCAATCCTACTGATCTGGTTGTTACGAAGGTCCCTAATGAGTACATAAAACAAACATTTATGACAATCACAGATTTGACAAAAACCACAACAAAGGAAAAAGTATCAAAGGCGAAGATTTAATGCATTAGGATATATTTAATATCTCAGTTCAATTTCATTATTCGTGTTTATAACTTATGTTTGTAATTTAGACATCCAAAAGCATCGCCACATTATACACAGGTTAAACTTCAATACTTATATTCATATTGCAGCTTGCAAACCAGTTTTCGATTAACAACATCTGCATCCCATATCTACGTAATACTGTATACTTCATATCATGTGAGATAAGATCATTTAATAAAAATCTATTTCCATTATCCTAGACGAATTAAGTCTAAAAATATAATGAACAAAGAAAGCTTAATATCTTGGATTTAATAGAAAAAAATCTCAAACAATTTTTGTAATGTTGAACATTGTTAGATACATAGAATTAAGACTCCTACCAAGTCTGGATCTAAATTCATGGTCAGATCTCACAGCTCACCTATTTATGTCGTTCATAAACATTTATAAGAAGGAACAATTATTTTATGATAAGCAATCATATTTTCAGCAATCAATATACACCAATGCAATTTTTAACTTCTTACCGTATTTGTCCTTCATGAGTTATTTATAAGACGAAATTGCCGGATGAAAAATTCTTTTATTGAGTTAAGAGTTATTGAATGTGTATAGTTTAAGATGCTATTATATGAATGCAAAGTCGAAGGCAGTTTAGCCCCTCTCAGTCCTCTAAATCATGATGATATAGACCCAACTAGCGTCATTTGGCGTTCGCCGATAATTGTAGTGCTTAATACCAACCGGTCAGCCTACTGTGCAAAATCCTTACTCTATTGCTTTTAAGATCCGTACAGTCGAGGAAACAAATGATATGATACAATTGATAGTTTTACAAAATATCAACTGGGCCAAAAGAACCGTGTACGGGCTGAGTGTATATGAAATACAATGCATCCCAATCTTATTCTACTTTTCTGAAAAATACTACTGTCTTCAAGACATCATGCGCTGCTTGCTAAGAATATATTTTCTGCGGACGCAAACATGACTTCACTTGTAAGAAAAGGTCTTCAAATGCCACAGACTTTCTCCTGATCATGTATTTGAACACTTGCAATGTATGGTACAATAAAACACTGTCAATAAACTTCTGAGGCAATGCCTGACACAACGAAAGTGCAATGGTTCAGTGATTCATGAACAGGATACATTTTTTTTTCATTTCTGAAAACGGTAGTTTCAACAAATTTAGGTGATCACAGTTACTAAATCTTATTTTAATTCGTCATATTTTGTGGATTACCTATAATCCTAGATACACCAACTATTAGTAGCAAATAAGATGATTTAAGGTTTGTAAAAAAAAAACAGCAATAACATTTCGCTGGTTTCAATCTAGTAATACATAGAATGTTTACTCCGGCAAAATCAAGGGATGAACTGCCTGCTTAAAACTATAACCTCCCTTTGTATATGGTGTTACAGCGCCCTAACAGGTGAATTGGGGTAGGAACATACCTTTTAATACTTTTATTAGGATTAAGTGTCAAGTACGAGGCTGTAAAATTAGCATGCCTTTTCTGGTATGAAACAACTACCTTGGTATTAGAAGATCTAAAACGCTTACCCCAGGGTCAAGATGGTTCAACAGATATCATTGAAGTAAACATCTAAATAAATCAGATCAAGAGTCTGTGGTCAGATTTAGAGAAACTCTTCTTTGTTTTATCCCCAAATACCATCAAATGAATTTGTTTATACAAAATAACCCGCTATTCATAGTTATAAATGTATATGTAAGTTTTTAATATTTTCATCCACCGAGCCATCTGTCAACATTTATGCATATAAAACAATGTAATCGTTTATGTCTGTAAGCATGTCTATATAGCAGATATTACTGTAGATTTCGTATTTTACGCGAGTATTTAATTCCATGATTCAACCTTTTAGCAACAAAATCGCGAGGCTAAAAAATGGCTTAAGTTTACATCTTTCCGAAAATTAAAGATTTTTTATATTCTGCAATATGTGCTTCTCGCGATTTTACGCGGATATTAATTTCTCGCTATTAATTGGGAATATACAGTAGTCAAGGAATAAATATAATTCATTATTTGGCGCAGAAAACTACAGTCATGCCTGTTGCTGTCATGACAAAACATTTTTCCTGGACCCTCTTGCAAACTTTTACGCAATGATGTATACCCGGTGCATTACGATGTGTGATATTTTATGAAAACACCTGCTTCTGGGCTAAAGAAGAATCGTTGAAAGAATGAATATGTCAAAGTTCATAAACTTTTTTTTTTATGCACCAAATTAGATACGTTAATATATTGTTCTTCTCAATACTCCGTCAAACCTCGCCGAATTATGCTACAGTACCCGCAAAGTTATTTTTTACAAGATAAACGATAGGATAGGATTCACGCACGATAGGATAGGATTAACGCACGATAGAACAGTATACACGCACGATACGATAGGATTGATACACGAGAGGAAAAGATAAACGATGTTCATGATAAACGTCTAATCTCGTTAAACGATCTGTACGATTAACAAATGGCAGAATGTGAGAAAGAACACGTACGAATCAAGATATACGCAGGATTTCTTGTTATTATCAAATGCTGAGTTGTTTATCATCGCTGTATCATTTATAGAATATATAAAAATGACCAGGTAAAATTTATCATCAAAAAATTATGAGCTTAAATGATCAATAAATCATTTGTATTGTTAACATTGTTTTCATTACCGAACTTCCTAGCTGATCGCCGCGAACTTTCCAGCCCGAGATCAAATCACACGGAAAATAGCGGGTTCAATTAAAATATAACTCTTGTTCTTAATAAATCTAAAATCTATCATAAATACATTTCTTTCTGTATTAAAAATGATGCATTAAAAATGAAATATATTCCATATAAGTTAAATAAATGTTTAACAGATATACACACGATTCGTTAGCGCACCTTCGCCGATCGCCGAAAACATTTTAGCCCGAGATCAAATCACACGGAAAATAGCGGATTCAATTAAAACGAAACTCTTGTTTTTGATAAATATGAAATATATCATAAATACTTTTGTTTCTGTAAACAATGATTCATAAAAAACGAATTATATTACATACAAGTTAATGTTTACGCAGGTATTCACTCCGCGTACAATTCAATATAAATATACAGATAGATATGTTACTTAGTTCCTAAGAACTTCGTTAGTTTATCTTAATTTTTATTTCTACTGCATACAGATATGATATACATGTCATATTGTTTAATGTTGATCTAAATAATTAAGAAATTAGGATCATGATAGAATGCTGGACAGAACAGTATACACGCACGATACGATAGGATTGATACACGATACGATAGGATTGATACACGATACAATAGGATTGTAAAACATAACGGTGCGGGTACTGTACTTTACTTTATTTGGAATACAGCTTTTTCAATTCTTTTGGTCCCATTTGTATGCGTTTCTTTTCATTTTCTTCATCAAGGAAAATAAGGCTATGTGTCTATGTATATATGTGAGTGTGACGTACATTTGTACATGTATAATTAAAGAAATCTTATTTTGTGGTTGTAACTTCAGCCTGCCCTCTCTTCTATAAAAGTCTTGAATGAATCATAATAAATCGATAGGGATGCATATTGCTTAGAGGTGATTAACAAATATTTAACTCGAGAACATACAATTTTCGTAAAGAATAAACATGTAAAGATGCCATTTATCATATAAACACAGGAAGTTCAAAACTGAACCTATACAGTACAAAGAAAATGACCTCCTAAATTAAGACACATGTAAATACATCTTGTAAAATAATTAAGAATATGTAATGCACTAAATCACACCAAGATAGCAACTTTCAAACTCTTTATCTCTTTAAGATATGAAATATAGTTTTAACATAGAGTATCTAAAGGCATCTTTATTCTCCATAAAACAACCAGAGGAACTATATCTTTTTACATGAAAAAAATATGTTAAATTTTTTTAATTTGTTGAAAAATCTTGAGAAAAACCAGCCATAATATTGGAAAGATAGCATATATAATTTGACGCTTAAAGATAATATATGACTTCATTATCTTTTCCATTTACCTGTTTAAAAATAGAGAAAAACTGTGAGATGCCGGAGGCAAAGATAGTCACAAATTATTGATCATTTGTAAAACATTTGCACGAATACAACATCATACAGTTAGAATCTTGATTAGGGGTCTAAATTCTATGTATCTAACACTTTGTCATCCCTCAGTGTATATTTTTAAATTAAATATTTTATTTTCATATTAATCACTCACTGTCACGGAAAACATGACTGTTAATTTTAACTTTTCACTTAAATATGTGTTATGGAACGTCTTATATCAATCTTATTCAAAATATGGTACCACCATAAATCACCCATGTCGATTTTAATAAACACATGTCATCACACACTCGCCATTACCTTCCTGGTCATCCGTCTTTAATATATTGCCGTTAATAATCTTTTTATAGGTGTGTTGGATATATATTTGTATATCGATTATCCTACTTACTTTTATTGTAGCAAGGCTGTTTTGCATTTGAGTTTATTTTTTTCTGAAACAAGTGTATGTAATTATGCTGCTCATTTTGTTTATGAGAAAAGGGTAGAGTAAAGGACGTAATACATTTTTGTTACTTACAATGTTGCAAGCTGTGATAATCCTTGAAAGACATCACTGTCAATCCTACTGATCTGGTTGTTACGAAGGTCCCTAATGAGTACATAAAACAAATATTTATGACAATCACAAATTTGACAAAAACCACAACAAAGGATATAGGCGAAGATTTAATGCATTAGGATATATTTAATATTCCAGTTAAAGTTAATTATACGTGTTTATAACTTATGTTTGTAATTTAGACACCCAAAAGCATCGCTTCATTATACACAGGTTAAACTTCAATACTTATATTCATATTGCAGCTTGCAAACCAGTTTTCGATTAACAACATCTGCATCCCATATCTACGTAATACTTTATACTTCATATCACGTGAGATGAGATCATTTAATAAAAATCTATTTCCATTATCCTAGACGAATTAAGTCTAAAAAGATATTGAACAAAGAAAGCTTAATATCTTGGATTTAATAGAAAAAAAATCTCAATTTTTGTAATGTTGAACATTGTTAGATACATAGAATTAAGACTCCTACCAAGTCTGGAACTTAATTATGTCGTTCAAAAACATTTATAAGAAGGAACAATTATTTTATAATAAGCAATCATATTTTCAGCAATCAATATACACCAATGCAATTTTTAACTTCTTACCGTATTTGTCCTTCATGAGTTATTTATAAGACGAAATTGCCGGATGAAAAATTCTTTTATTGAGTTAAGAGTTATTGACCGTGTATAGTTTAATATGCTATTATATGAATGCAAAGTCGCAGGCAGTTTAGCCCCTCTCAGTCCTCTAAATCATGATGATATAGACCCAACTAGTGTCATTTGGCGTTCGCCAATAATTGTAGTGCTTAAAAATCCTTACTCTACTGCTTTTAAGATCCGTACAGTCGAGGAAACAAATGATATGATACAATTGATAGTTTTACAAAATATCAACTGGGCCAAACGAATCATGTACGAGCTGAGTGTATATGAAATACAATGCATCCCAATCTTATTCTACTTTTCTGAAGAACACATTATCTTCAAGACATCATGCGCTGCTTGCTAAGAATATATTTTCTGCGGACGCAAACATGACTTCACTTGTAAGAAAATGTCTTCAAATGCCACAGACTTTCTCCTGATCATGTATTTGAACACTTGCAATGTATGGTACAATAAAACACTGTCAATAAACTTCTGAGGCAATGCCTGACACAACGAAAGTGCAATGGTTCAGTGATTCATGAACAGGATACATTTTTGTTTCATTTCTGAAAACGGTAGTTTCAACACATTTACGTAATCAAAGTTACTAAATCTTATTTTAATTCGTCATATTTTGTGAATTACCTATAATCCTAGATACACCAAACTATTGGCAGGAAATAATACAATTTAAGGTTTGTGAAAAAACAGCAATAACATTTCGCTGGTTTCAATCTAGAAATACATAGAATGTTTACTTCGACAAAATCAAGGGATGAACTGCCTGCTTAAAACTATAACCTTTCTTAGTATATGGTGTTACAGCGCCCTAACAGGTGAATGGGGTAGGGGCATACCTTTAAGTACCTTCATTAGGAGTAAGTGTCAAGTACGAGGCTGAAAAAATAGTATGCCTTTTCTTGTATAAAACAACTACCTGGGTATTAGAAGATCTAAAACGCTTACCCCAGGGTCAAGATGGTTCAACAGATCATTGAAGTAAACATCTAAATCAGATCAAGAGTCTGTGGTCAGATTTAGAGAAACTCTTCTTTGTTTTATCCCCAAATACCATCAAATGAATTTGTTTATACAAAATTACCCGCTATTCATAGTTATAAATGTATATGTAAGTTTTTAATATTTTCATCCACCGAGCCATCTGTCAACATTTATGCATATAAAACAATGTAATCGTTTATGTCTGTAAGCATGTCTATATAGCAGATATTACTGTAGATTTCGTATTTTACGCGAGTATTTAATTCCATGATTCAACCTTTTAGCAACACATCGCGAGGATAAAAAATGGTAAGTTTACATCTTTCCGAAAATTAAAGATTTTTTTTATATTCTGCAATATGTGCTTCTCGCAATTTTACGCCGATATTAATTTCTCGCTATTAATTGGGAATATACAGTAGTCAATAAATAAATAGAATTCATTATTTAGCGCAGAAAACTACAGTCATGCCTGTTGCTGTCATGACAAAACATTTTTCCTGCACTTTCTTGCAAACTTTTAAGCAATGATGTATTCCCGATGCATTACGATGTGTGATATTTTATGAAAACACCTGCTTCTGGGCTAAAGAAGAATCGTTGAAAGAATAAATATATCAAAGTTCATAAACGTTTTCTTTTTTATGCACTAAATTAGATACGTTAATATATTGTTCTTCTCAATACTCCGTCAAACCTCGCCGAATTATGCTACTTTACTTTAGACAACTTTTTCAATCCTTTTGGTCCCATTTGTATGTGTTTCTTTTTATTTTCTTCAGCAAGAAAAAAAAATGCTATGTGTCTATGTATATATGTGAGTGTGACGTACATGTATAATTAAGGAAATCTAATTTTGTGGTTGTAACTACAGCCTGCCTTCTCTTATATAAAACAACTATCTGAGGATAGACGACATAAGACGCTTACCCAGGGACCAAGTTGGTCAGTCAGATATCACTGAAGTAACATTCAAATTCTGATTTTAAATAACCCAGAGTTTGGAGGAAGACATCAGTAAAGTTCCCCACCTTGGTATCACCAATGCCACCAAATGAACTTTTCTTTACGAAAGCACCTTCGTTATAACTCCATCTGTTATATACTCGTTTTTGTATCATAATCGGGTAGGTGGGTTTGTTCAGTAAATCGCAGAACACGTGTGGAGTGCTTCTCAATTTATTCCAGAACCTAGGTCAACACGTTATTAAGTCGAAAGAAAATATTCTGATGTCATTAAAGGTTACCTACAGTCAGCACATCTGAAACTTACGTCAAATAATGTATCTGTTAGAATTTTATGCAAAAAACTGCATAGAAATAAATGCACAAATAACGGAGTAACGCAGCTTCAAGGTGGCTATTTTTACCTGCTTTAAGAAATCCAATCAAGAGAAAATAGAATAAAGCGATAATAAGGCTTAAGCGGAAGTGACGTCACGAGGTCAACAGGAGGAAAATTTCCTTACAAATCGATTCAAAATTAATTTGATTTTACAGCCAAAATGACTGAAATAAGTATGCTGTACTGACGTGTCTAGATATTTTAAATATAGTAGATTTAAAATTAGTATCCGTAAATAATTTAAGTCAGGGTTCTTTTTAAAGGATTTAAAAATTTGCTATTCTCATCGCCTTTTTAATGATGATTGCGATATCTTAAACACTTGCATGAGCAGATTTATGTCCATCATTCATTTTTTTTAAATTACATAATATTACATCACACACGAATGATCCGAGACAATGACGCAGGTAAAGTTTCAGACACGTGTATATCTTGGGTATGTACACATGGTGCACGGGTCTGGTGAACAAAGGGGGGGGGGGGGGTCACACCTCCAGACTGATATTTTGATATGAGTATAATTACCTACTCAATTATCTTCAGATAAAACAGAAAAATAAATTACACTGTGTAACAGACAAACATAACCTAATACATGTATATAACTAGGACGTCCATCAGTGGAGAATATGGATCATGAGAGTATAAAAAAGTAATAATGTTCAAAAAATGCATTAATATTGTCACTCATTTAATCACTTAAAAAAATAGAAAATATATAATGCACCTATTTAAATATTTTCTTTTAATCAAACCAAGAAAATAATTTCAGAAGTAATTACGTTGACTGGTCATTAATCTGGTCTTAATTTTTTGTCTAATAAAGTGATTTTAACTTCCTTTCGAGCGCTATGGTCAGCATTAATCAAAATAGCTTTAACTGTTGTACAACCACCGAATCATTATGAAAATATAAATTAACATGAAAAGTTTGAAAGATGAAAATAAATGTTAAATGAAATTCTGTTATCGTATTTCAAGAACCACGTCCATTTTATGAAAAAAATCCGACAGATTTCATCAGCTGTTCATGGACTTGAGCTATGAATTATTTTGAATCCTGTGTTTGTTTTCATATGCATGCTATTTTGATCTTTTATGGTCCCAAATCAATATTAATGAATAATCGGGCGATAGTTGTAATATTATGTCCCATACGAGAAACAGTTATACATGTATTAATATAGTTAGACTCTGAAACCTTTTACACAATAATGTCTCGGAATATCATCCGAATGACTAATAATATTAACAGAAAATACGAAAATAAGTTTCGTATAAGAAAAATATTATGACTGATTATCATTTTGCTGTGAATGCATATGCAAAGTTGTTAAATATTTGACTAAATTTACGAAGCAATCAATTTTCCGAAATCGACATTTCTGTACTATAAAATACCGGTTTAACTCAAACAACAGTATATATAGTCATCCAGGAAATAAAAATACAAAAACAAAATTGTTCATTTATCGATAAAACAATGCAAGAAAACGAACGTTTTCCGACGATTTTCTTGTTTCTCTTACAGCGGTGTTGACCTCGTGATGTCACAGTTCATCTTGCGCTAAGTCGACTTGATTCAAAAATCGTTCAGGTGTGAAATCGGGTTTTCCCTAAATATTTCGAAAAGTATTTATGCGATCGCAGTAAAATTTTTAAGATGATGTTTTTTTTTCACATAGATCTCCATAATACCAAAAATTGACCGACATTGCAGGTACCTTTTAACATATATTGTTACATCCCCGTCCTTAGCTGAAAGTTACAAAAAAGCATCATAGAATTAATTTAAAAAGTCCACGAATGAAGTCACTTTAGTTCAACAAAGTCATTGGTATATGTATTTTATATAATTTAGCACTCCTTTATAATTGATATTATCTGACTAGAAATTTATAAAAAAATGATTAGAATTCAAAAATGAAATGCAAAACTAAACCTAAGAAACATACATGTATATTGAACCAGGCTTCACCGGTAGCACCTGTTAGGAGTTATTATGCCCTTATACACTATCTGTGTGACCTAACAAAAATAATAAATTTCACTCTTGCAGGCGCTTTGGTGGTTTCACTACCCGACCACTTCTGGTTACAACAACAACTGGATCAGCTTGATGAGTAAGCAAAGGTTTGTTGAGAGTAGTATGTGGTTAATCAACAGGTCTGTTAGGCTTCAATTAAACTTCGGTGCAGGGTCATGGTTAGCTGTTTTCGGTTTTTCGGGTACCGATTCTGTCACTCTTGATGGGCAAGTGTTTGGATAATGTTCAGGGTTACTTTCTATTATTGGCGATGGAGACGACTCTCTGGCGAAATGTTCTTTGCTTGTCCTCAAATGTCATCTGTTTCAGTGGTTTTCTTATCCATCTTCTGTACGAGCGAATGTCTGCATGTCTTTTTACTATAGCTTTCTTCGAAGAATTCTCATTTCCTTTTGGATGTACACGATCTACGGTTTTTTGGCCCCGTTGTTGTTATTTAGTGCGTTTCTCTTCCTTTTCCATGATGGAGCTGTTCTTTGACTTTGTCGGCATACCGTGGCTTAAGCAGGTAATAAAGTCTTTGTTCTCTTCCCAAAGATCCTCTGTACAGCAGAATATCCAATATCTTGGCTGGGTGTGTTTCTTAGGTCTAATAATGCTAGGTATGGATGCTTGTGATCAGCAACACTCTTGTTCATTAGGTGTTTTATAACCTTTACAGCATTCTCTGCTTTTCCATTGGACTGTGCATAATTTGGCGAAGAAGTTACATGGTTGAATGCATATGCCCTTAGGAATTCAGCAAATTCCTGACCATTAAAAGTGGTCAATTGTCTGACACAAGATTATCAGATATTCAATGTCTTGCAAGGTGAGCTTTCAGTTTACTGATTATGGAACCAACGGATTTTTTTGGGAATTTATGGACATACATATTCAAATCATATCTGGGTCATACCTCTATAGTCAAATACTATCTTGTAGTGTATGTTTTTCACAAAAGATGGACACTTAAGCCTTTTAAAAAATATTTTTTGGTGTATATATTCATTGTAGTTCAAGACAAATTGTGACAAGTGTATCATGTTCAGGTAACAGTGAAGTATGTTTTGTTAATTTATACATGTAGCTATTTTGTAATTACAAACTGCATTCATATATTTTTTAAAGATCTTTTGCATTTTTAAGGGAGGTTTGATATGCATTTGATCGAGAAGAAAACAAGTACGAGTAAAAAAGTACAAATTTTTATGGGAAGTTTTTTTGTTGTGCAATTTCATCATTTTTTAAATGAAAGTCTCTGATAAGGTAATTGCCATACGAATATTTCTCCATGATTGTATATTGGCTGTAATTAATCTATTATTGGAAACATTTTAAGTTTTGTGAAAAAAATGAATTTGGAACTGTTTGAAATTGTGTTGTTTTTACATGTATTAGAAACCTTGCTGAGTTTTTTGAAAGCAAAAAAAAAAAAAAAAAAAAAATAAAGTTTCAGTAAGTTTCAGTTGCGGAAACCTTTTGTAAACAACATGTATCCAAACGGTTTATGGAGGTTAAAACTATGCAGAAAGTTCAAGTTTCAGTAAGTTTCAATTGCAGAAACCTTTTGTAAACAATATGTATCCCAATCGTATATGGAAGTTGAAATTATGCAGAAACTTCGAGTTTCAGTACGTTTCCTTTGCGGAAACCATTTGGATTCATGGACAGGCTAACTTTCCGCACTGCGGAAACTTAATGAAACTTGAAGTCTCCGTGCTGTCGGAAACTTAAAGTAACCTTTAGTTTGCGCATAGTTTTCAAAAGGTGTCCGCCGCGCTGAAACCATATATTACATCCAGTGATAAGGAATCGTTCTTTGAATATTATGAGGGGACAATTTTGGTCGGGGCGTGATCAAATCTATCATAAAGCCCCTCAGGCTTTATTGGATTTGATTACGCCCCGACCAAAATTATCATCTCATAATACTCAAAGAATGATTCCTTATTTCTTAAATAAAATTATCTACAAAAAACCCCAACACATCCTACCAGAGGAAGGTGTTGTAGGACTGGGCACACAGTTTTTTATAAAACTGTCAAATAAGTATGATACTAGTAGTTTTCGTGAGTATGATCAATTTGTTTGTAAACAGAGTACTTTCTTCCTTTTGAAAATATTGATTATCAATTGTTATGAACATAGTTTCTTAATGATCAGAATACATATAACAGCATTCAAAGATATAATACTGTAGTATCATTTGATTATTAATTATCTGAAATGAGATTTTTGCGCAGACTTTCTTCTACATTTCAGAGAAATGTTCAAATTATGATGGTATCAGATACGAATCGAAAGATAAATGTTTTCAAAACATTCTTTATTTGTGTCGTCCAGTTTAGTTAGTCTAATCACCAAATCAGCAATTACAGAATTGTAGTCTTCTTTTCCTTCGACTTTGTTTTTTTTTTTTTGACGTTTCAATATTCAATTGCTTACGGTAGATTTATTTCAGTACATTTCTAAAGCATAAATAATATTCCTTATTTACTGTAAGAACTAATACATGTCCGTGAACCTGTCGTGACACACAGAGAGAAGTCGGTACGATGGAGTTGCAAGTGATCTACGACGCGGACGTTATTACTGCCATTCGCAAGGCAAACGTATCTCTGTTGCACGATAATCGTAAGACGAAAGAACGGCTACTACGGGCATCGTACGTTGCGAGTGACAATCCGTCTCCAAACAAAATTGTACGTGACACCTACGATTGGTACGTCAATAGTCCGTTTGTCTTACGTTGCACTGTCAATCACTTCAACACGATTTTCAACGCTATGATCAGGAACGGGAGCCACGAAAGGCAAAACCCGTAGCACACGCACGATCACCATACACGTACGGCTAGTTGTGACTGAGGCTTTAGCTCGAACTTGAGCAGCATGACAAGCCTCGTCTCTCGAAAAACACATTTACACGTTCCACCACTGCAAGAACTCTGGAGGGAAATCGTGTTAAAAATAATCAGACATGTAAACTTCTAAATCCGATTATGCAATCGTGTTGGTGTATTAACCCGGGTATGAATGTGGTAATTCTGATCGTGTAACTTATTAAACTCGGGCATTCACAGTTAAGAGTTAACTCCGCAGGCCTTCAATCAAATTCTTTCTATGGGTGCATATTTACGGCTTTAAAATGCTGTTTGTTATTTACATGTAACCTGTCACTATAATATGCATTTTCCATCTGTAGTTTCTCCATTCATATCTTCGTTTTCTGAAATAGCACAGCTGACATTTTACAAATCAACAAATGTAAAGTCTAAAAGTTTGTCGAATTTTGACATGACCGTATATGGAAACGGTGACGTCACTGATAGAAAAGGCTAGCTGCAGGAAAATACATGCCGTAATCGCCGGAATGGGGACGGGATAAACAAAAAAACTATTAAATATCATCAAACTATTCTCTGCATAACAACATTTTTTAGGAAGTACGATTTTTCAAATTTAAATTATGACCTCGGTGTACATGTACATTATATCAAGAGAATGTATAGAAACAATGCAGGTGAATAATGCGATCGGCATCAGATATCTTCTTAGACCTGGAAAATTTTACATATGATGATTCTGAATAACCATTAATGTGCCAAATAGGGCTTATTTGTGCTTATTTGATATCTACGTTCAGTGCCACTGGCCGATTTGGGCTGATTGTAAGAAAACAGTATATGAATTGGATAAACATTTTGGTTTTATTCTGTATATTGAACCTAACGTATACAAAATAAGCTTTAATTTTTATATTTATAATAATTAACAATGTTACTAAAAACCAAAACGTCATAACGTTACTAAAATGACATCATAATTCACGTCTTTACGTCACAAGGCGCCACGTAGTTGTACCATTAAAATCGGGGAATCTATTTGGTTATGTTGTATTCTGAACCAGCACACTATAATCAAACAGGAAATCCATTCAATTCCCAGTGTCTCAGCGACTTGAGTGTCAGTCCACGATGTCGTTAAATTTATCCTTAGATATGTCTTACAATTATTTTAATGTTAATGAATGGAGAGAGAGAGAGAGAGAGAGAGAGAGAGAGAGAGAGAGAGAGAGAGAGAGATATTCAGTAGTTTACAATACAATGAATTCTATTATCTAAAAATACTCAACATGGAGTCATGATTATATCTGTCGAGAATGATAGAAACAGGTTTTGTATTGGGCACGTAGAAATGTATGAGCATGCATGCATCGGATAAAAACTTGAACCATCAATAAAACCAATCCTGATTTTCTCAAGTATATGTTTCTATTTTTGCATTAAACTCTTCCCTGTTTCTCTTAATCCAGGAACTGCTCACTAAAAATCACAAGAAATAATACTTAACCTGAAAAATAAAATAATTCACATTTCCACATTAAACTTAATAACGAAAGTAAAATATCTCTCTCTCTCTCTCTCTCTCTCTCTCTCTCACTCTCTCTCTCTCTCTCTCTCTCTCTCTCTCTCTCTCTGTTAACATTGCCTTTTTCTAAAAGGAATCATTTCTCAAAATATCATTGTGTCCATTAACTGAGTACCCGGTATTCAACATAATTATTATTCATGTATGGATATAAGACAATTATTTTATTAATAAAATACCAGCACCCAGGAGATTTAAAAGGTTTAAAAAGGTAATTCCCCATAAAACACGACAGAAGGCGAACTAACGAAAAGAGTAAGTGAACATTTTTTACCGTTTGTCATAGGTGTACATCTGTAACACCCCGAAACATCAGCCTGACTGATTTAAGAGCTACAGTAATGTCAAAATAAGAAGCTCAATATTTTTTGCCTGAAGGTTTGTTGTAAAATAGTTTTGGATTTTTCAAAAATATTTACAGATTATGAATTTCCGAGTCATGTAGGCCTGTAAAATGTTTTAAGGAGTTAGGCATCGAATATTTTCACAGGTGATCAGGATTTACAATATCTAACATTTGTCATCAAAATTGTCCATAATTAGAGCGGTTTTTTTGCGCAAGGAATTGCATACTTCTCTTTTGTATGGGGGATAAAATGCACTCATCATTCTATAGCCGTCCGGTCTGTCAATTCAATTTCCCAGAGAACCAAATATCACTAACTACAGATTCATGTTCTATCATGCATGCGTATGTACCAATCCTACAAAATAGATGAATTTAACTGAAACTTTTTTGAAAATGTAAACAATTAAGTAAAGACCAGTGGAATACGTGCAGAATAAAATGAAAAGCGGTTATTTATTATCAGATCAGCTTTGGTATGGCTTTTCCGAAAGCGTCACGATGAATTCAATCAGCTACGTCAAGTATAAACAAATTACACCGCCGGTGTAAACACTGTATGATTGGTCAACTCGTTTTCTTGGGTTGAGTTATTTATGCACGCTTACTAAATGCCAGAGCTTATAGATATCTCAGAACAGTTTATGTTCCCACACCATTGACTTTCCCCTTGTGTTTAAATTACATGCAAAACTCTCTCTCTCTCTCTCTCTCTCTCTCTCTCTCTCTCTCTCTCTCTCTCTCTCTCTCTCTCTCTCTCTCTCTCTCTCTCTCTCTCTCTCTCTCTCTCTCTCTCTCTCTCTCTCTCTCTCTGTAAGCGGGCGCTAAGCCACGGTCCAGAGTACAAATAGCTCTCTCCTAGATGGGAGAAGATCGTACATGTTGGCCGTGGTTTGCGACGATGGCGTTAAACAAAATGTATAGTTGCATGTACTCCACGTTCACGTCATGTATATAAATGTTTAATGTACATGTATTACCTACTTACTTACATGTACCATTCGAGGTAATAGAGTAATAGAGAAGAATTTCTCGATTTCTACACCTCTCTATAAGCAATCGACAGTCAAGAAACGAACTGAACGATGAAAGAAAGTGGAAAGTGGGGTATGTACATGTACGTAGAACTGAGCCATCTTCGCTAGACATGTTGCGGATTCGTTTTTTCTACTTTTACCCTACAGCATTCTGTGTAAATAATCTATACCAAATTATCCTTATGAATATTACCGTCATTTCTTCCTTGTCTCTGAATTTTTCTTTAAATGCCATCATAAGTGACGTGTTTACATAAAAAATGACGAATTTTGATCCGCTTTCCGATGTCGGTTAGCCTATAAAGATTGTTTATTAGGAGAAAGTTAGGGGCAAGTTAAGCGACATTTACATGATAAACAGTAGTAAATTGAATGAAGAATTCTTTAATGAATTATTTTCATAGAATGTGGTACGATATGTTAATCTGTTCAAAACTAACGTATATTCCTTGCGCCGTAAATTGCAAGTTTTTCGTAAATATCGTATACTTGCACTTTAGCTATATATAGTCTAACCCAATTTTTCTTCGAAGAGCTTCAGCTTTATGTACCGTATATATGTTTTGTCACAAGTATACACTTTCAAGAAATACCACAATTCCGACAGTCAAAAGTAACCCGATGAATTTTTCACTCTCTGATAAGTTCAGTGTTGTTTTGTCCGTGTATATATAATTAGTCTGCGACAGCAGCCAATCAGCGGTAAGCTGAATCAACCAAAAAGAAAGTTTGTGGTTAAGGAGCTGGTATTGTTTTATGCATGATGTAGCTGACACTTGAACGCGACGCTATCGGAGTAACCACACCAAAGTCGTTCTGATAATAATTTAAAGTCCCCTACCGGGGAAACCGGAAAGGATTCTAGTCTTTACCGATGTACGTCAGTAAACTTGTCGGATTCCCAGACTTATTTTAGTTGTGGTTTGGTGAATGGATATGAAAACTACATAAAACGACGTCCTTTCAAAATTGTGAGTGCCAGAAGAGAATCACCGTCTCAAGCAACGCCTCAAACCACATATCTCTCTTCAGATGGGAGAGGATCGTACATATTGACCGTGGTTTGCGACGATGGTATAGAACATATATATTTTTTTGTGCAATACTCTCAGAATGCTTGTTTTTTTTTAATTTTAAAAATTTAAGTTTTTCTAGTGACCGATTTTTCTTCCTGGTCGCCCATGATGGAAAGCATTATTTCCTAGGTTGCCCAATCAAAACAATTTATATGGTCTTTGTATAAACAAAATTGTTCTCCATTTTATTAAAAATAATTGCTTGTAAGATCATACATGTATATGTTTTATTGTTGAATAAAAGATTATTGCATAAGAAACTATTTATATTATTACTCAATGAT
Organism: Magallana nippona; assembly: GCA_033439105.1. NCBI lineage: Eukaryota > Metazoa > Mollusca > Bivalvia > Ostreida > Ostreidae > Magallana > Magallana nippona. The sequence continues at coordinate 35,009,722 of CM065920.1, forward strand.
AAACAAGAGAAATGACACGGTGTATGAAATGGTTTCTTACAGAGAACATTCCAGCCTTTTTCCTTAAAATTAAGATATCGGCAATTAATTCACATCAGTACACACAAAAGTCTTGTACAAAATTCTTCCCAATAAATGTAGTGAAGCATTCAAACGAAAACGTGTATTTTGGATTGGCAGGGTAAGAATTAAAATAGTTATTTTAAATTGATATTAAGAAGGTCTTTAATTCAGTAACATTGACAATTTGTTTTTAAAAATCGTGATACATATCTAATTTCATTTTTATTTAGCGAGCCAAGAAAAAGAAATATCGCAACACTAATTTCTTTCAATTGTTACGTCAAAATATCAACTAACGTCATCGTTGGCACTGACGCGTATAACGTCTTTTTTGAAGTGGCATCAAAAGGGTTAAATATTTTTAAGAAATAAAGTATCATTTTTGGATGTATATCGGGATATAAATACGGGATGGCCACGTGACCAACCCGTATTTATATCCCGATATACATCCAAAAATGATACCTTATTTCTTATATTTACATTTTTTGCAATTATGACAATAACATTGCTTCATACTTTCTTTTTTGTGATGACCTAGAAAGCTGCGTCGATTAACATGACGTAGTAAAAAAATAGTTCAACAATGTTTCAAGTATTTGATTATCACAATAAATAAATTTGACACTAATTTTGACAAGACAACATTTTTTAAATATAATAAAGTGAAACAGTAAAGAAAATTCGCTTGTACAATTGAAAAAACGATCGAATTTTCGCGGAGTTGTACCACTTCCGTTGAAGTAGCAGAGCGGTTAGAAATTTGAGAACAAAGCGATCGGAAGCCGAGTTTGAGTTTTCTTAGGCATTTTCAAAGGAAATTCTATCGTAGAATCAGATTCAAGAGCAAAATGATTTTTCTCGGACATTATAAGGATAACCTATTCTAATTTCTTTTACGGAACAAAACAGACAGAGAAGCAGAAGGAGTTAAATTTGACCGTGAATGAACTAAACCCGAAAGGTCTGTGATATTGCGTTTGCAATTTTGATCGAGAGTTGTTATACAAGTCAGAAATGAACTATAACTGATTTTAACTACTTTGACAAATTGCGACTGTAATTTTCAAAAACGCTTTGTTACGATTTCGATCCATAAACACGACCTTACGTGAATCTTACTCTTAGTCATGATCATTATCCCCGCAATTAATGTACGTTAACGGTTAGATAGTGTAAAAAATTAAATGAATATAACCAAATATAAATATATTTTTTATACCTAAATTATGTTTTCATTAGGATATTTATTATGTCGGTTAGTTTGAATACATAGAAAAAGTAGTGACATAGATTATTCATGCGCTACTTTGACCTCTTGACCCAGGCTGATGTTATGCAGGGATAACAGTGGATAGCACAAACAGTGTTTTATAAGGGAAAACATTTACAAGTGTAAATATATACATATACACGCATTCTTATTATCTTAGTGTGCATGTAACAAATTGTTAAAGTATAGTAGAGCTCGGCTGAATAAAGATAATATCACTAAAGAATCCTTATCGCTGCCACAATGATGTTGTGACATGACCCCCCCCCCCCCCCCCTGAAAAAAAAAATAAATTACATGGGGTCAGGTGGCTGATTAATTAATTAACCGAGTTATCAATAAGAGAACAAACTATCAAAAGACATTTTTTAAAGATTTTACGTGACCTAAATACGAGGGTCAATAAAAAAAAAGCTATATTATTTAACGTCATATTATTGCTAAATTAAGCAGACATAATTAAGCAATCATTTCAAACAATTTGAAATCAAAACAGTTCATATATTCATTTATTACTAAGAATTATATAGAATCTAATCCTGCAAAAATGAGGGCACGGCGCACGGTGAAACGTTGTGTTATGTCGACAATAATCCATATTATGTTGAAAGCAATATCTGCATAAATTGAGCTTAAAACCAATTACTATTGAAACCTAAAATTAAGAATAGTCATGATATCCTATGTACCAAAAAAACGACAGGATATATAGATTCTTTCAACATCTATCAGTAACTAAAGACATATAGTCTTCTTTAAAATTAACTGAAAACCTTGACGTCGCGGGACGTCATGGCCCAACGAAAAGTATAAACAGTATGGATTTAACTCGGGAAAAAGCCGATACAAACTGTGAAAATGCTCAGTGGTGAAAAAAATAAGTCAAAAATTCTTAGCACATTTGTTTTTAACTCTAACACATTTGGTGGGGGTTGTGGTAAACGTATTTTAAACATCAAGCACTATGATGAAAGAGAGTAGAATATCCGTAAATATTTGATCAAAAGAATAAACAACGTAATCTGACATTCAGGGATTTTCTAACTGTAAGTAAAGATATATGCAGTAAAAATATGAAAACTTCGAGGAACTAGCTTATGATTTTCAAACAAATGTGAACAAAATAGATGTCAAGTGATATGGTGCCGATTTAAATTGTATGGTGAAAAGCACAAAAGACTCAGGAAGATATAAAGATATAATATTTCTTTTCGCTGTGCGTGCGACATTTTGACGTCATGTTTTAAACGTTACCGTGCGCCGTGTAGACAAAACATGTTGATATTAAAATCGGGAACCAAAAATACCTTTTCATCAAATGGAATGAAACTTTGTATATTGATAACATAAATGTTGGTGCATAAATTAATCTGTTAGTTATGACTTTAATGAAAAATATGTGATAAACAGGCACTTTGTCTTCGTATTTTTTGATTGACCCTCGTAATACACCCGAATGTTGATTAAAAAAACTCACTCAGTGAAGTTGATTAATAGAAATTTTCCGGAGAGCTATACAGCTTTACAGCCACTTGTCATAATTTTACCATAAAGCAGCTACCTAGTTTTGTAAAATTACTGTCAACACAGTATATGTTTTATAACATTTTATAAATATTTACAAATGCTTTCCCTTACATAACACTGTTTGCGTAATCAGCTGTTATTCCTGCATAACAGCAGTCTGGGTCAAGAGGTCAAAGTAGCGCAGGCATAATCTATACATGTAGGTCATTACTTTTCTACGTACTCAAACTAACCGACTTGCGCTAAAACACACCTAATATCGTACTGAAAACTTGATTTAGGCATAAAGAAAAAAAACCTTATCTGTATTTTTTTATAGGAAGTTTTATTCATTCATTCTTTTTGCTATATATAACATTTATTGCGGGGATAAATGATCACAGCTTAAGATTCACGTAAGATAATGTTTATGGATCGACATCGTAACAAAGCGTTCATGAAAATTACAATCGCAATTTGTCAAAGTACATGTAGTTAAATCAGTTATAGTTCATTCCTGACGAAGTATCGGGGTCAAAATCGCAAACGGAATATCACAGACCTTTCGGGCTTAGTCCATTCACGGACAAATTTAACCCCTTCTGCTTCTCTGTTTTGTTCCTTAAAAGAAATTAAAAAACTTGTCTCTAAAATATCCAAGGAAAATCACCATGCTCTTGAACCTGATTCTGCGATAGAATATCATCTGAAAAGGCCTCGGTAGACTCTAACTCAGCTTTCAATCGCTTTGTTTTCAAATTTCCAACCGCTCTGTGACTTCGACGGAAGTGGCACTAATCCACCAAGCTTCAATCGTTTTTTCAATTGTACAAATGAAGAATTTTCTTTACTGTTTCACTTTATTGTAATAAAAAAGTGTTGTCTTGTCAAAAGTAGTGTCATATTTATTTATTAAGATAACCAAATTTAGACAAATACTTCCAACATTGTTGAACTATTTTTTGTTACGTCATGTTTATCGAAGCAGCTTTCTGGAACATCACAAAAAAGGAAATATGGAGCAATGTTATCGTCATAATTTGCAACAGATGTAAATATAAGAAGAAAGGTATAATTTCTTATTTCTTAATTAAAACTCGACCAGTTCTACCACTTCGCATTCTCGGTTCTTTAGTGGATTTAAGGAATGCATTCAATATTTATTTTATTTATACGATATAAAATGGTTTGGGACAGTTTACGCTTTATAAACTGCGAAGCTAGTTCATAAGTTATTATGACGTCATAGAAGAGACACCATGAATAGTGTACACAATATTTTTACACTATTTTGTAAAATTTATTTGGTGCCATCCCCAGACAAGAAGATAAGTTGGCTGTTACTTTCATCTAACATACTGATGTACATTCCAATAATTTATTTACAGTAATTTTACTTAATGTTTACGATCAATTTATTATTTCAGTAAAAGACATATGTAAATATACACAATAAAATGGTTTCCTTGATTATTCATGCGGGTTATGAAGGTAGCCAACATTGCAGAAAAAATTATGAATATTTTCTGCAATGTCGCTACCTTCATATCCCACATGAATCACCAAAGAAAAACATTTCATTGTTTAAATAATACCATGGAGATAATATATTTCAAAGCAACAAGGCTAGCGCATTTGTCAAGCGGCAGCGATTTTTACGTTGGCAGATCCAGATGATGGTTCCGGGGACAACCCCCCCCCCCCCCCAACCCCCATTTTTCTCACGGACATAGAAATTTAAAAAAAAATACTGGTTATTTAAATGCGATTTATTCGATTTACATCTAAATACAAGTACTATAATTATCTTGAATAAATGCTTTAAAAATCACTCATTTAAAGAATTTCGTATGTGTAATGGACTGTAACTTATTTCTTATGAAAAATACGCTATCAATACTTTATCGCATTCTATCGGAGTTAAGTACTACCCTTCAACATCCGGTGTTTATTTCACTGAGTAAATATGTGAATAATGAAAAAAATACATAAACTTAAGCAGTGCCGCTAAAAACAGATATCTATAATAACATCCAATATATATCTTTCTCTATTTCTTGATAAAATCGATTATAGTTAATACAGTTTTAGTTGTACAATTGTAATACACATGTTTCATCTATTTAGCAGATCAATTATCCCAACGTTTTGTTATATCCGATCATTTATACATTTATTTAACAATGCAATCGATATGATATCAAAATTGAAAAAAAAATATAGTTCAGAATGAGATAAAAAAAAATTTAAAAAAAATTCATTATACTATGATTACTTTTCGCAATTAGTCTGAATTATGTTTTGTTTTATAGCCAATCATAAATGACCATTTTCTACTTAGCATAAACGCACGTACTTCGTACTGGAGACCTTCCTTACCAAAACCCAAACGTTCTACAATAGGTGAATAAAAATTATATTGCTGGATCCACCTGTTTTACATAATGCATCCCTTTTTGTTTGGTTAACATTCAATTGTACCGCAATGTCTTTTTCTAAAAATAATATTTTCGATCCAAAAGAAAATGGTATCGTTCATTTAAAGCTTATCATTACAGTTTACTATATTGTGTATTTTGGTCCATTCCGTCTATTTCCGACACCAAGCATTTGTCATATAAGGTCATGTCAAAATTCGACAAACTTGTAGACTTTATATTTGTATTTGTACATTTCAGATGTATTATTTCTGAGCATGAAGATACAAATGCAGAAACTACGGGTTGAAAATGTGCAGAGTTGAAGGTGAAATTGCAGCAAGGCACGCATTTTTGAAAGAGTTACAGTGTACCTCCAATAGTTGCATTTATTTGTACCATAAATTATCTCCAATCATTAGTATATTTTTTATTCTTCTTTACAATGATAATAATTGCACCTAAATAGTGAGAATTAGAGATAACAAAGGTTTCTGTATCATACAGGAAGTATTATTTATTTAAAATATGACAGGGATGAAACTAAACACCATTATATGTTTAAAGCTTTTTAATTATATAGATCTCCTGCAAAAGATTTATAGAGATTGATAGCAAGGTCACACTCAGTGTTTGTCTAGTGTGAAACCTCTTGTCTGTCAGTGATCTCTGCGAATTAAGTGTTTGTTAAGTTCTCCACGGAGATAAAGGTTATGGCATCCTCTATCGCTAGCTACAGCTCTGCAGAGAATTAGTAAGGGTTTCAGATAAGAGAAGTGTTGGCATCTTCTCTAGGGTATCAGGGTCTTTGAGGTGATGGTGTCCTAGGTTGAGCACTTGGGCTACAAGAGGTGTTGGTATCCTCTGTATAGAACTGTGGTTATATGGGGTGTTGGTAACGTGCTGTTTAGACCCAGGGGTAGCGCAGATACCCTTGTTACGTTGAAGTGACCTGGTGAAGAGTCACCAGGTACACGAAGACCTGGTGCTTGGGCACTTGGTTTGAGACACTTGGTTTGGGCCACTGGTCTAAGACGCACTCGGTTTCATCAATAGCCTGGTCCAGGGAGACAAAGATCTTGTACATACGTCGCGCCTATCTTTGTTTTGTTCTCCGAGGTCTGATTCTACGCCCTTAGCCCACAGTAACGGCAGACAGAGAGTCTTACCCCCTGTACGTTACAAAATTAATTAACAAAAATGCCCGAGTTTTATTGGTTACACGATCAGAATTACTCACATTCATATTTAGACTCAAACACCAACATGATTGTATGTTTGGATTTACAAGTGTACAGGTCTGGACATTTTAACACGATTACCCTCCATGAAGAACAGCGAGCAGGAAAACCATCAGTCATACCATTAGAACACACCGCATACAGAAGAAACGACCAGAGAATACAATAGGTTCCATTCATTTAAAGCTCGTGGAATAACTTTTCATTCCTATATCGTTATTTAAGCATTTCAAGTTCCGAAACCTGTTATCACTTATATCCTTTCATAAAGTGAATGTGCGCAGTGTTTTGCGTTTTTAGTGAGGACACAGTTTGATTTTCGAATATTGTGTTTATATCACGCACAATAAGTAAAAACATGAAATACAATCTCGATGAAATTAACATTTAAATAATTTTGTAAATTCAACGTACAGACGTTTTCAATGTGGGATAAGCTTTAAGAGCTAATATAATTGATTTTAAAATTACAGGAAATAGCAGTAATATGAAATGTAATTTTTTGATATTTAAGGTTTATTTCATAAAACTGTTATTCTAGTTTGTCCATACTGCATTTTTGATTGGATTATTGCCATAATGATGACGTTTTGCAAGTAGATACGTTAATGATTTTAACATTCAAAAAACTGAAATTCTTAGTGCTGTTATTTACTTCAAACCCTTAGTTAAAACCCCGGTAAGTTGTATAATATAACGCTTGGGAGTCCCTTATTTTAAATCCCTTATTTTTAATCCCTTTTGTTCATCCCAGTTGAATTTGTATTTCGTTTTTATGGATTTTTGAGATGATTGACGGTTTGTTATTGTCATTTGAGCCCAACGTTTACACCTTACAAAGTAGGGGAAAAGCCATGCATGGTGTAGTACATGAAATCGAGAAAAAAGCATTGGCTAGATGCGGTCGTCAACGAGTATATTACTACCAGGAGCATGGCATTAAAAAAAACATCAGAAATCTAAAATCATATTTTACTTTTATTGTAAGTTTTAAAAACCGCGCGTTTGGTTAGTTTTTATTATTATTTCCATTCAGTGTATTTTTGCTTTTACTTTTGCTGTTAAAAGCAAAAACATTTTTTTATCGCGCCTAACGAATCCTGAGTTGCAGCCTTTTTTTTCTATTTTTATGGTGATAGTATAGTACATGTATGTAAGTGAACTATGGCAACACATCTCTATAACCAGTTTCGTGATTGATAAAAGTGCGTTGATCTTGAACGTTTTAACATTTTGCAATGCAGATTACTAGTAGTTGAAACATTTTTACATTGTGAAAGTTTGTTTATGAGAGTTATAATGTATGTGTATTGTGATAACTATTAGTAATTCCCGATCATGTGTTTTATTGGAAGATAGTTTCAGAAGCGTGTATCAAGCAGCCAGAAACTTGGGCAATTGATTCTAGATCCCCAGAGAAAATACCCAGTGTACCATGCAGCGCTACTGAGAATAAATATTACAATAGTATATTGCTCAAAAAGTCCGGATTTTAATTTAAGTTGTTTTATTCTTTAATTTGCAACAATATCATCACTTTGAAACAAACGAATGAATATGGAACCACTGAGTTGAAAATACATCAAGTTAATAATCTGTTAGACCCCCGTGTCTCTAGACACTGAGCGATGCGCCGTTGCATACTAGTACTGTCTACCAAACGGTCTATATAGTTTTTATCCAAACCCATCCCTTCCATGATTGTAACTTTCCAGTCTGTGATATTATCAGGCTGAATATTTTCCACATGATATTTCATGATTTTTTTTATCAGATTTAAATCCGTGGAAGCGACAGGCCATTCCATAACGGTCACGTGATTCTGTGTGAACCAATCACGGGTATGGGTTGTGGTGTGCGGGCTAGCGTTTTCCTGTTGTAAAACATATGGTAGATCGTTTGTCACAATATCAGACAACAGCATAACTCTCGCCCAAAACCTCAGAGTACTTTATTGCGAATATATCTCCGCTCTCATAAACAAGTTGAGTTAAACCAAATTGCTTATTCACCCAACAACGTAACAGCTGGTAAAAACTTCGGCAACAATGTCCAAATTTTGCCCACCTTTTCCGAATACATCCGTAGAAAGGAAATCGTCTTTAGTCCGTAAAAATCACATTATCAGAATTGTAATTTTGATGAACGATACACTGTTAGTCTCTTTTATGATCTACGGCCATTAGTGGCACCTTTTGAGACTAAACTATGCATTACTGTTCCGTACAGAATGTCATTAACTACAAACTGTACCAATACTAGTACCTAATGGACAGCCATAACATATGACATAAGTGCTGTCATAATAAAGACATAACTTTAATTAATTTATTTCGTTTTGTTCATTATTTTTCATTTGATAATTCATTTGTGCCTAAGTTTCTGTTTATCTATGTTCTTTAACTTTATTTTTAAATGTTTTGTTAATGTTCATCTTTGTCCACATCAGGGTGTAAAACACGCATCCTCACATACATTTTTATAAATTGTCCTTCCTTTTTTTTTTAGTTAATTAACATTCGAGCGTAGAAGCACGGGGACAACAATTAACATTATCTATTTTATGTGCCAATAACAAAAGAAAATCGTCTGTTTTATAACCGAATAGCATAACTGTTTCCATACAAATTGAAATGTAGATATTAAAGTTTCGGCGCTAAACTCCATGGATTGAACCTTTTAAATAACTAGTTAAAGGTATTCCATCCACTTATTGGTATTTCATAGCCTATTCAGTCTGATTTCCAAGGAATTACAGACAAAATCAGCGTAACGTTTTTTCAACTAGTTTTTAACATTCGGTTGTATTACAGTTGCAGCGCCTCCATTTATCTTATTGTAGTACAGAATAAATTATTTAAGATTTGATAAGGCATTTCAATAAATCCCAATAGTAGTTGTTTGAATTCCATTACTGCATTTAATCGTAAATGAAAGAAAATCAAATTTTATACTTGTAAATCGTAATATGACGGCTAGAAAAAAAATACAAAATCTACTTGCGATTATTTTATTTTATATCACTATTTCAAACACAATTAAATGTGTTTATTTCATATAGTAAATTCATTTTACTCGTTTACTCGGTGAACACTTATAACTTTGAGTTAGTGTAATTATGTTATACTCTGTATAGGTAGTTTAAGGAAGTAATAAATTTTGTGTTACTTACAACGTTTTAAGCTGTGATAACCCCTGAAAGACATTGCTGACGATCCTACTAATCTGGTTTCCATCAAGGTCCCTTCATGAGTACATAAAACAAACATATATGACAATCACAATGTTAACAAAAATCCCAACATTGGAAACTATATCAAAGACAGAGAATTCATGCATTAGGATACCGGTATGTTTCGTATCCCAGAGAAAATCAATTATTCGTTTTTATTTTTGCAATTTAAAAATTCAAATCAACGCTACATTATACACTGTTTAAACTTAAATATTAATATTCACATTGCAGTCACAACACACATCAAATATGTACATAATACTTATCATTACTTTGTATTACATATGATGCGATCACTGAATATTAATGTATATTTTGATATGAAAGTCTGTTTCTTAATCCTTTACGATTTAAGTCTGACAAACGAAACAAATCTAATTATTAAGAGAAAACTTTTTTTATGAATTTTAAATAAAATAGAAATATATCAGTGAAACAAATTACATTTCCCACCTTACACACTAAATTGTTTAAGGTATTCACACTAACGCTATTGAAATAAAAACACTTTTTGAAAGCTATGTATGTAAATTTGGTGTTATTGTTTACGCCTTATAGGCTCTTGCGTATAGCTGTCATGCATTTGTTTTAGATATTTTTGGGATTTGATTTTAATCAACTCTCCTATGCAGTTACTCTGGCAAGCCGGAAGTGAAACAGTGTTTGGACCTAAGCACAAATCATCATCTCTGACGAGACTTAGTTCTTGAAAATAATTGATGAACTCGATGTGAAGTATGCTGAGGAATTGCTTTTCAAGGAAACTTATTTATAAATACCTTGAAATTGTCAGATTTTAAATGGAACGAACAATATATTCAGGAATTTGTTGTAGTCGTATGTATTCCTACGCCAGAGATCAATATATGATCGTTCAACCCGACGCTCGGCTGTCTTCGTAAATCTCCGACAAGCAAATAGTCGGCTCTTGCTTGTCGGAGATTACCGACGACACCCGACGGTTTGGTTAAATGAGACTGGAGTTCAATGTGGCCTGGATCCATAAAATATTCCAGAAATATTTTGATTACTGATACATAGTTTTATGGAATTTTTTTTATCTTTAAATATCACACAATATATACTCATATCGATATTCTTATTATAAAAATGTACGGTAATTCAAGTAAAGATTAGAAACTACCTGCCATACAAAATAATATATGGTTGATTTTAAAATAAATAATAATCGATAAAATAAACTTAAGTCAGTACTTCAGTACTTTGATTTAATATAGCCCTTATGGGGCCCCTCTATTTTTCTGCCATGCACATGCGCGACTAGATAGCGTCATTCTGAATTTTTATTGCCGATTAAAACGTGAGTTTACAACTTTGCTTCAGCCACCATCCTCCCCACCTCCTTTTTGCTTCTAGTTTTGTTTCTGCGCTTTTGTGTGTGTTGCATATAAATTGTTTTGCGTGTATTTTTACATTTTATAGCCGATGGCGCCCCGTCTTTGACAAATGTTTTGATTATCGCTTTGTAATATAACGTGTTACATACTTGTAATGTAAACTGCAAAATGTTATGTGTGAAACTGTTCAATTATAGATGTTATTTTCATTTTTTTTAAATTAACATTACATCATGTTGCATAATTTGCTTTGTCATTTATTGTGTTAATAAATGACCTTTCTTTATCCTTATATGTACCTTATGCTATACTTGGTTAATACTGAGCTTACATGTGTCAAACTGAGCAACACCCTGACAGGTTTCTATAAAACATATATCCAAAACACTACTCTGAATTCAGAAAAAAAGGTTATTAAGGACAAAATAGACGGATGACCAGGGAGGTAACGGCAAGTGTGCAATGTAAGGCTTTCATACGTGTAACGCAAGTGATATATCTATTGTCATTGGTGCAAGTCAAATCGTACTTACGCCTCAGTCACAACTGGTCATACGTGTTTGGTGATCGTGCGTATGCTATGGGTTTTGCCTTTCGTGTTTCCCTTGGCTGATAGTAGCGTTAAAAATCGTATTTTACAACACTTTGTGATCGGAATTCGCTAGCTTCGCACGAGCTATCGCATACGTTTCACGAGCTCTCGCATTTGATGCATGTGTTTTTGTGGTCGCATCAAGTCTCCTCAAAATAGTTTACATGCACACTATTCAGACGCGACCGAATGTGATCCAAACTATTGCAATGCAACGCACGAACATTAGTACGAACGTTTAACAACGTTTTGTGTACTCGCAAGAGCGATGCACGATTTTTAAAGATCGTAAGATAAATTGCAGCTGTTAATGCGTGTGTTTTGCGACCATTAGACTGTTTCCCAACGTGTCTCATGTAATCATGCAACGTTTTACTATCATTACAAGATTTATTGGTCTCAGTTTCCATGCTTTGCCACTAATATATGTATATACTGGATAGAGATTATTTTTGCCCCGTGATATTTTCGCTTCTACTTACGGTTTTGCCTTGTCTTGAACTCGCTCCGACAATTTTGTGGTAAAAGAGAGATTATATGAGACTTTGGAATTCGCCAAGTCTTAATTCGCTAACTGACAAAAAAAGCGAAATGAGCAAAAATAAAACGGGGGCGAATAGTTTCCTTATACAGTATACACTGTATAAGCATATCTATTTTAGACCACATTTGATCTTGATTTTGGTTGTTTCTTTTGTCACCTTCCTTGGCGGTATCTTCTCTTGCATTCAACTATTTCTACTGAAGAATGTCAAAAACGGGCGGTATATATACTCCCTCTCACTTGTACAAGCACGATGAAACGCATGATCGAACGAGCGCCGCTCGTCCTATCGCATTGGCGCACGTTCAATCGTCCGATCATCTGGTCTTTCGTGCGATCCTATCGCATTATCTTACAACACTTGCTTTCATTTTTCAACAGTCGCATATAGACGCAAGATATATCGCAAGAGTCAATGCGTTTACATTGCATAACGGTCGCTCTGAATGGTGCGAGTTTTGTGCGAGTACTTTTTCATATGCGATTATTTTGGCAACAGTTTACGAACCATATTCTTTTCGGTCTCACGAATAATTTGTCGCTTCTGCTAGTGCACCAATTGTGAAAGGGGCTTAACGTGCCAGTCATAGGAGTCATGTACAATTTTGTTTAAAGATGGGTTGCCACTCGCAACGTGCGATACCTGTAGGAACCGTATTTCGGTCTTACGATAATCGTGCACCAGACGTACGTGTGCTTTGCGAACGGTGATAATAATATTCCTGGCGTAGGTCACCTGCAAGTATGTGCCCAACGACAGCTGTACGGATAATTATTAGTTTTCACATTTCATCAAGAACATTTGTTGACATGTACTGAAATATACCATAAGCAAGTACAGTGGTAGCAACGTTATTGTTGACAAACGACACGCACGATTCTGATACACGAACGATCACGCACGATACACGAACGATTACGCACGTTACTCGGACGATCACTAACTTACTGAATTTTCACGATACACGAACGATAACGATAAAACACGCAAACGAACGATTCTACACCATTTAACACGCAAAATCAAAATTAATTTTTACGATTAGAATTAAGAGAACATATTGCTTTAATTTGTACCATAATATGCTTGTGTTTTATTGAAAAGCGGCATGTACAGAAACCATGCACTGTTTTATTGTTACGAGTAAACGATATGATAGGATCCATACAGCAATTAAATTGTTTTTATCTCCACAACGAATATAAACTTCTATCATATGTTAAAGAAAATTAAATGAAGAGGAAATGAAGATAATGCATAAAATACACGAAATTATTTACATACGAGTTGATGTTTATATGATCCGATTTTCTTGCGTACGATTTAATTATGCGAGATACAGGTACATTTGTTACCTTGTTCCAAAGAATTTCGATTTTACATATCCCATATTTCAATAATTTACGGTACATGATTGATTGAATTCTATTTATTCTAAACTTTAAAGCTTCTAAATAAATTTTAATTCTAATGGATGTTTATACAATGTACTTAACTGAGAGGAATGCGTACCGTATTTTCATTTGAAAGAAAATTTAGGGTATAACTGTTTAGTTTTGAACGGGGAATGGGTTAGCTTGACCGCTTTCATTCAACGTGTCTCTCTTGCTAATATGATTCAAATTATGTTTCAAGATACGATGGATGTTTGATATAGACTGATTACTAAATCATGGAAAACTAGCTCGACCGATCAAAGGATTAATTAGTACTTACTGATTAACGACGAAAGAGGGAATATCTCAAAAAGTTTAGCGCACTGACATGAAACATGAATGTTAACAATTGCCAATATTCTTCTCTAAAAAAGTTTTTAATTCACATTGTTGCGTTGTTTTAAAAGCTTATCGTTGTTTTCTTATAATAAATCCTGGCATTCCGTAAAAAAATATCTTTGAAATAGCTTTGACCAAAAGAACTATGTGCGGTATAAAGTGTTTTTATGCCCCAAAATTCAAAGTTATGAATAGAGCTTTAGAAATTTGCTAAACGATAGGTTATTATATATCTAGTTCAGGTTTATAAAGATGAATTGTCTAAACGAAGTCATAATAGAAATATGATATATTAATGATAAGGTAATTTCACCAAAAGTTCGTATTTTAACCAAAAATGGGCGATTTCCTATCGGTTTTTTGAAAAGGAAACATCGAGCGCATGCTTGCTCCAACACCATTTTCTTATATGATATGCAAAATAATATGAACAATAATATATGTTAAAATGGTTTTGGAGCAACATTGCGCTCTATACCTCCTACTCTTAAATATGAAAAAAAAAAATGAAATTTTCATGCTTTTGAGAAAATGCGGGAAATGGCCCATTTGCATGACGTCATAGAAGCACGAGGAATGATCGATGTTAAAAAAAACTTTTAGATTTCTGAAACAAGCATATTCAGTTTTATATGTTTTCAAAATATCTTTATGATATAATTTTTTTCTTCAAATTTATAAAACACGGGGGCAGAAATTAGACCTTATCGCACATAGTTCTTTGCAATTGAAAGTAAAAAGCTGCATTGAATTGCTTTGCTTTAATAAACGTTATTATGCCCCTCTTCGAAGAAGGGAGGGCATATTGCTTTGCTGCTGTCTGTTGGTTGGTCGGTCCATTATTATTTTCCGTTCATTTTCGTTGCAGAGGTTTCACCTACTGAAATGAAATTTGGTATGCATATGTATCATAAGAATATCCAAGTCAAGTTGTATTTTGGGTATAATCGAGTAATTTTTGACAGATCTAGAGTCATGCCCCTTGGAATCGAAAAATTCCAATTATTTGCAGTTTTCGTTCATTTTCTTCACAGTGGTCTAAGGGAGGGGGCATAAGTGTTTCACAAACAGCCCTTGTTAGTAAAAGGGATACACTATTTACACTTCATTTGAAAATTTAAAGTCTACAAATTCTTTCCTGGTATTCTGATCATACGGTTATCTTACGGGTGATGCTTAAGTGAAGTACACATTTTCAGATCTCGCAAGGAAACCGTGGTGATTGTTTTGCATGGCTAACAACAAATGGGGCGTGTTTACGGGAAGCACACGTCCTTCCAAAATAGTAAGATTTAGAGCGTATATAAAGGCTTTATAGCAACGATACACAAATACTTCACACTAATTAACAACAATATGAATATACATTTAAGCATTGAATGCTTACTGTTGGATGTCGTCGGTCCTATAACACACCACGTTTTCATACCGCGTTGGCGCGGTATGATAATTTGTCTGCACCGCTTGGGGTGTTATAGGTAATATTTGTGTATCGTCGCTTTAAAGCCATTATATACGCTCTTTGACAGGGATATGAAACATACATGGAACAGCGATATTAACATGTTATTTAGTTCGCTTCCGCGACTTAAAGTATAGTGCCAGAAACTTTGTCAAAAGTCAAAAAAAAAAAAATTATTGACGAATATATATGATTTAACAATTATTTTCCATTAGTACATATCATTTTGATTATGTAATTTTGAACGTTTCATTTAATTTTCAGTTACAATAATCAAAACGCATGATGACGTGCATATTTGTGCTCATGGCGAATGAATACACTAAGTGTATTTAAAGGAAATTTAAACATCGCATATTTTCAATGCAAAGATAAGGGGAAGTATACACTGAATGTAAATATATATGAATTGAATGCTTAAGTTTCGATGTCGTCGGTCCTAGTACACACCAAGGCGATGCAGACAAATTATCATACCCCACTTACGCGCGGTATTCAATGACACGTGGTGATAACGAACCGTGTTCATCTGCACCGCTTTGGTGTGTTATAGGACCGACGAAATCTAAAAATAAGCTTTCTATGTTTAATTATAAAGAGGAACAGTAATTTCATTTTACTTTTTTTATTATTTGATATCTTGAGCAATTCATATGTAGCAATGCAATTTTAAACTTCTAATCGTATGTGGTCCTTCATGAGTAATTTATAAGACGATATTGCCGGATGAAAACTTCAATTCTGAAATATGTTTATTTAATTTTTGAGTACAGAGATTTTTTGATAGTGTGTAGTTTAGTGTATTATATTTATGCAAAGTTGCGGGCAGTTTAGCTCCTCTCAGTCCCTAGTCAAGACACAGATCCGACTAGTGCCATAGCGCGTTTGCCAAAAATTGTAGCGCTTCATACGAACCGGTCATCATACCGTGCCAAAACCGTACTCTACTGTTTTTAAGATCCGTATAGTCGAGGAACCGTGCCACGAATCATTTAAAAAACCCTTTAAAACGAAACCTATACGTGTTAAATGTTCATGAAATACAATAAACCTCAACATTATTCTACGTTTCTGAAAAATACATGCACTACTGTCTTCAAGAGCAAGATATGTTTGCTAGGAATATCTCTTCTGTTGTAACAAATTTGATTACATTTGTAGAAAAAAAGTCGTAAAATGTCGTGGACGTTTTACATATTTGGTATATAAACACTCGCTGTGCGTGACACAATAAAACACGAAAACAAACATCTGAGGAAAAACCTGACACTAAGATACTGCATCTTCCAAATATTAATATATATACATATTTTCCATATCAGAGCACGTTAATTTCATTACATTTACCTAATCACAGTTACTAAATCTTGTTTTATTCGTTAGATTTTTACATCACCTTTGATTGTTGAAATTAGAAGCAAATAAGAGAATTCAAAATGTGTTGAAAAATATAGCAATAACATTTCGCTGGTCACATCTATTTTAGATAAAACATAGAATGAATACTCCGCCAAAATAAATGCTGCATATTTATAAGTTTAACCTTCCTTTGTATCTGGCGCCCCAAAAGATGAGCGGGGTTGGAGATGGCCTCATGAAGAGCAAGTGCCACGTATGAAAAAAAAATCGAATTTTGCGATTGTAACTTTAGTCTGCCTGTCCTTGTATAAAACAACTACCTGAGGATAACACCCTTCGGAATAGACAATCTAAAGCGCTTGCCTGGGGATCAAGTTGGTCATCAGTTATCATGCAAGTAACCCCCAAATCCTTGAGATAATTAATTCAGAGTTTGGAGTCAGAGGTCATAGAATCCCTCCTTTTTGGTACCTCCAAATACTAGTACCACTATATGAACTAGTCTATACAAAATCACCCGAATTCATATATTATAAATCTTTATTTTCACCCATCGAGTCATCGTCATCAATTATGCATCTACAGATTTATATTAGTTTATATATGTAAGCGTACCTATATAGGAGACAAGAACCAAGAAATTAATTTATATTATCGTTCCGTGTCATCTAAAACTGATGTTATGTTTGCTGTTGTCGTACTTAGAAAGGTATTCTGGACCCTTTTGTATACTATATGCAGCGCATTAAAGTGTGTTACACTATTTCGGAACATCTGCTTTCTGGATTAAAGACGAATCGTTGAAATTATTATTAATCAAAATTCATAAACTTGTCGGCCCTTTTTGTTTTCATTTACTAGATTAGATGCGTTTATCTAGTGTTCTTAATTTTTTTACTTTGTTTGTTTCCTTTTGTTTGCGTTTCTTGTCCTTCCTCCGGCAAATACAGTTAAAGTCCGGGAAAATCCGGTGATATCTCTTCTTACCGGCAGAAAGCTTTAATTATAACAAAATTGAACGGACACCACAATTCCGTTACACAAACGGCAGGGTCGGTTGAACAGAACGTTGCAATTTATTATTTTTACCTGTTTTAAAAGCAATATATTTAACTTATATATCCCCTACCAAAAGGAAGGTCGATATATATCAACGGATTTCTAAAGGATTTGTCGTGATTTCCATTTGTTAGACGCCCTTGAACATTATCCGGTAAGGTGTAATTAGAACATTGAGCGAAAATTGTACATAATCTAACATGTTACTTTTCAATTACTGTACTTTAGCTTAAATATGTCGTCATATAAAACTTATTGAGAAGCGTGTCCGTTACTTGTAAGGTACATGTATGAATGCATTCCAATCGTCTTTTAAACAGTTTAAACAACCTGGACAAAGGCGACTGCCGAATAAGTTTATTCGCTCTCGACGTAAAAGCAAAAGTGTGCCCCTCTTCAACATTCAATGAAAAAATAAGATATAAACAATTATATTTGTTATCATTATCGTTATCAGTCCTAGTCTTTAGATTTAGTAAAAGTACTTGTTAATATAGCAATGACTCACAGAGAACATGTATCATTTGGTATCCCCGTCGGAACGTTTTCCAGGCCTCGTCGGAGACAATTCACAAATTTACACGCTTGCTCTCCGCAAGAACAGCGAGATGGACAACCATCAGTCACGTCAATAGAAAACACCGCATACAGAACATTCCAGAGGATAAAATATGTTCCGCTAACTTTACAGATCATGATTTTGTTCTTCATTCCTGAATTGTTATACAAGTGATTTTTTTCCGTGTAGACACAGTTTCCAGTTTGAGTTACAATTTCGATATGAATGAAATTCAATGTTTTAGGAAGTTATATCTATATACGTTTTTAATAATTGGGTAAAAGAGCCAATGGAACTGCTTTAAAAATTTCTTTTGGAAATTCGGGAATTTGAACAAACAATGGTTTTCAAAGTGGGATTAGCTTAAGAGCCAATGAAATCGCTTTGAAAATTACTGGAAATAGTCATTAATATGAATGGTTATTTGACATTTTAGGTTTTAATGAAGTTATGGAAAAACAGCTAAATATTTCATCTGACGCATTCGTTCCATTTTGTCATTGTCTAACACGGAAATTGATATAATATGATAAATATTTTGTTTATTTAGAAATGTATTGCAAAAAAACATGTTCTAACTGTTTAAATAATGTCTGTCCTTGAAGAATAAAATAAATTCTGTATAATCTAATGTGAATTGTATCGATACTTTCGTTGAATGTTTTTAATTAGCGCATGTAAAAGGTTTCATCAAGACAATTTAAAAAAAACAAAAGACCCTACATAAAAATTGTATGCATAAAGCTGTTGTCCTGTTTTGTAGTGAACAATAGAAAACCATCTGCCTTTTGATTGGATTATTGCCATGAAGATGACGTTGCAAGTTGATACGTTAATAACTTTTACATAGTAACAATCTGAAAGTTTAGCTTTATTATTTAATATAAACCTTTAGTTAAACCATCGGTTATTTATATAATAATTCTTTCAGGAGTACGTGATTTTAAATACCCTTGGTTCACACCGCTTTGTTACATAACGTCCCCGTGAGGATCCCCTCGTTTGCAACTTACAAAGTAAGGGGGGGGGACGTATAGTGTAGTAGTCGGGAAAACTAGCAGCGGATAGTCATGGTTGTCGGCCTGTGTATTACCACCAGGTGCAGGGCATTAGAAAAGCATCAGCTTTTAAAAATCTCTTTTCTATTTAATGTCAGTTTTAAAAACTGCGTTTAGTTAGTTTTTCAGGTAGGACATTTTCTTATTTTTTCCACCCAGTGTCTTTTATTTTACTTTTGCTGTTTTAAAATCTCCCTACAAAACGTCAATAGCTGTCCGGGAAATGAAGGAGTTCGGGTGCTGAATTTATTACTGGTTATCGTATTTTGAGTGCAGCCTTATTTCACTTTTTACGGTGATGTTTTATAGATACCTTATACGATGGGCGTTCAATAAATATTGTCACTAATCAGATTCCTTAAAATACAGGATTCAATTGACCTTTGAATTTCTTTTCACGCATGATTTGGTTCATATTCTTTATATGGCCGTTTATCTGACGATGTTTCATCATCGACTTCTCCTTTGAGAAGCTGATATATAACCCCTACTCGAGACACTGTAGGAAAATATGACTGTTAAGTCATCATCCAATATGCTGAAATTAGAGGCTACATAAAAGCATGTGTCAGACTAGGTAAAGACTCGACCGACAGAACTGTGTGATGTGTATGGAAACAACTGTATGTCTTTGAGACAAGTTTACAGGTGGGTCAGCAAATTAAAAAATGTCCAAATAAGAGGACTTCATTTTTACCCTACAAAATATGCAGAAATCAGGAGCTTATACATTTGGACACATTGTACTTAGAATTTTCTAATTTGGGTTCTGAAAGATAATTGACCTTATCATCCTCCTAACTTTAACTCTCTGTTATTTTATTTTCAGTTTGAAAATGATGATGCTAAAAGCAAAAGTGTTGGGATGAGGCATCCTCCAGAAAAACACAAACTAGCGCAAAACATTTATCAACAGTCATAAATACTATTTTGGACTTGGATCTATACCCTTTGCAATACATTTGGACACGTTGTACTTAGCATTTCCTAATTTGTGTTCTAAAAGATATTTGACCTTATCATCCTCATTACACTGGTTGGGCATTTTCAAGAGAGCAATTTATATACCTAATAGCAGCAATCTAACACTTTCAACGCATAATGCTGGTGAAACAAAAGCTGTGAAAAGGTGAATCCATGTGAATAAACTAAACAACTCATGCTTAAACAATATGTAAACTTTGTCTGATGCACTTGTTAGATGTTATAACTTGAAATAATTTCTATCATAACGTCATTTACAGCAACACTCATTCACAAATTAGAGAAGTAAACAACATCAAATAACCAGTAATTATTCAAGGACATACAGTAATACAATTCATTTGGCTAGACTCTATTTGTATATGTTCATCATGACTGCACACAAAATACAAGAAATTAGCATATACTTGTCATTTTTGTGATAAAGTAAAATTCATGAATTTTTGAATGTAGTGATTATGTTTTAAATCTTACTTTTCCACGAAATATCAATGGCATGATGTGCATTTTAAGCGCATGCCTTTGCATCGTGGCCATTTCTGTAAAACTTTTCACTATAAATAACACCGTGTTCCCCTTTATTATTCTTATTATTTTTTTTTTTTGGTGAGGTGTGGGGTGAAACATATTAATTTTGTTTTATTACAATATGTAGTATGATTCACAAAGCTAACTTCAGTCGGTCCCTTAAGTGTCATTGTACGTGGTTTTATAGACACATTGTCACTCATGTAATTGTCACAGACGGGAAGTTTCCAATTCATTTTAATGGACAATGAGGAAGAAATGGTGCTTTATTTGAGTCTTTTGTGGACACAGAGACTGGTACTGATAAGATCAAATGTGTTTATTGAATGATATTTTCCACAGAACAAAACTTATTTGAGAGATAAACACTTATCTTGATTAGACGAATAATTTAAAACAAAAATGGTTATATACTTTCCAAGCAATGGTCAATATGGATATATGGATATTTACAAAACTACATCTTAAGCGGTTGCGAACATGCAGTGCTACCTAGGCACTGGCATAATAACCCGGCATAGTGTGTTTTATATAACACATTAGGACTAGAAATATAGCCAGGTCAGTGCACTAGCAGGCAGTGTCTTTAAATGTACGCATACGATTAGGATTTTGAGATGAGTTTGCAGTCAACACATGAAAGAACATTCCAGTTTGAAAAAAAGATGTGTGTTGAGCTGCGACTAATATCCTACATACATGTACGCACAATAATTTACTATTTTAAACTATATGAAAACCTTTTGGGGATGAAAGCTATTCAACAAATGAGAGGGGGATGATGATAACGATTTTGTTGCATCAGGGTCAACTGTGCAACAATCATATACTTCTTTGATAATTAAAGAATTGATTCTTGTTTGAATGATTGAATCTATCGGAGAAGTATGGCTCGAACTAGATTTATATGAATATTTTAGGCATTGCTAATTCCGAGACATTTTGATATCACATAAGTACAATTTTTTAAAAGTTAGTAAACAAAAAATGTTCAAGCAGAAATCAAGCTTGGTATTTATAAAATAAGTTGTTAAAATATAGATTAAAAAAAAGGTAATTTAACATGATTCACTCTTTCAGTAATACAATTCAGCAGTGAAACTAATCTGTAATTTGATGTGACAGATGAATCATCATCTTTAAACAATGGAATCACATGAGCCAATTTCCAGTAAACCTTAAAAGTCTTAAATGAATCATAATAAATCAATAGGTATGCATATTGCATAGAGGTGATTAACAAACATTTAACTCGAGAACATACAGTTTTCGTAAAGAATATACATGTAAAGATGCCATTTATCATATGAAAACAGGAAGTTCAAAACTGAACCTATTCAGTACAAAGAAAATGACCTCCTAAATTAAGATACATGAAAATACATCTTGTAAAATGATTAAGAATATGTAATGCACTAAATCACATCAAGATAGCAACTTTCAAACTCTTTATCTCTTTAAGATATGAAATATGATTGTAACATATAGTATCTAAAGCCATCTTTATTCTCCATAAAACGACCAGAAGAACTATATATTTTTACATGAAAAATATGTTAATTTTTTTTGATTTGTTGAAAAATCTTGAGAAAAACCAGCCATAATATTGTAAAGATAGCATATGTAATTTGACGCTTAAAAATAAAATATGACTTTATTATCTTTTCCATTTACCAGTTTAAAAATAGAGAAAAAATGTGAGATGCCGGATGCAAAGCTAGTCAGCATTTATTGATCATTTGTAAAACATTTGCAGGAATAGAACATCATACAGTTAGAATCTTGATTACTTTTGTACTGATTAGGAACTTATTTCTAGACTTGGTAGGGGTCTACATTCTATGTATCTAACAATGTGTAATCCCTCAGTGTATATTTTAAATATTTTATTTTCATATTAATCATTCACTGTTGAGGAAAACATGACTGTTAATTTTAACTTTTCACTTAAATCACAGAACGTCTTGTATCAGTCTTGTTTTAATGTTACCACTATAAATGACCCGTGTCGATCTTAATAAACACATGTTATCACATACTTACCATTACCTTCCTGGTCATCCGTCTTTGATATATTGCCGTTAATAATCTTTTTATAGGTGTGTTGGATATATATGTTTATGTTGATTATCCTAATTACTTTTATTGTAGCAAGGCTGTTTTGCATTTGAGTTTAATTTTCTCTGAAACAAGTGTATGTAATTATGCCCTATTATTTGTTTATGGGAAAAGGGTAGAGTCAAGGAAGTAATACATTTTTTGTTATTCACAAGGTTTCAAGCTGTGATAATCCTTGAAAGACATTACTGTCAATCCTACTGATCTGGTTGTTACGAAGGTCCCTAATGAGTACATAAAACAAACATTTGTGACAATCACAAAGTTGACAAAAACCACAACAAAGGATATAGTATCAAAGGCGAAGATTCAATGCATTAGGATATATTTAATATTCCACTTCAAGTTAAGTATTCGTGTTGATAACTTATGTTTGTAATTTAGACATCCAAAAGCATCGCTACATTATACACGGGTTAAACTTCAATGCTTATATTCATATTGCAGCTTGCAAACCAGTTTTCGATGAACAACATCTGCATCCCATATCTACGTAATACTTTATACTTCATATCACGTGAGATAAGATCATTTAATAAAAATCTATTTCCATTATCCTAGACGAATTAAGTCTAAAAATATAATGAACAAAGAAAGCTTCATATCTTGGATTTAATAGAAAAATAATCTCAAACAATTTTTGTAATGTTGAACATTGTTAGATACATAGAATTAAGACTCCTACCAAGTCTGGAACTAAATTCATGGCCAGATTTCACAGCTCACCTATTTATGTCGTTCATAAACATTTATAAGAAGGAACAATTATTTTATTATAGGCAATCATATTTTCAGCAATCAATATACACCAATGCAATTTTTAACTTCTTATGTATGTGTCCTTCATGAGTTATTTATAAGACGAAATTGACTGTGTATAGTTTAATATGATATTATATAAATGCAAAGTCGCAGGCAGTTTAGTCCCTCTCAGTCCTCTAAATCATGATGATATAGACCCAACTAGTGTCTTTTGGCGTTCGCCTATAATTGTAGTGCTTCATACCAACCGGTCAGCCTACTGTGCAAAATCCTTACCCTACTGCTTTTAAGATCCGTACAGTCGAGAAAACAAATGACATGATACAATTGATAGTTTTACAAAACATCAACTGGGCCAAACGAACCGTATACGAGCTAAGTGTATATGAAATACAATGCACCCCAATCTTATTCAACTTTTCTGAAGAACACTACTATCTTCAAGACATCATGTGCTGCTTGAATATATTTTCTGCGGAGGCAAACATGACTTCACTTGTAGGAAAATGTCTTCAAATGCCACATACTTTCTCCTGATCATGTACTTGCACTTGCAATGCTTGGTACAATAAAACACTGTCAATAAACTTCCTTCTGAGGCAATGCCTGACACAACGAAAGTGCAATGGTTCAGTGATTAATGAACAGGATACATTTTTGTTTATTTCTGAAAACGGTAGTTTCAACAAATTTACGTAATCACAGTTACTAAATCTTATTTTAATTCGTCATATTTTGTGGATTACCCATAATCCTAGATACACCAACTATTAGCAGCAAATAATATATTTTAAGGTTTGTGAGAAAACAACAAAAATCAGAAATTTCACTCTTGCATGCGCTTTGGTGGTTTCACTGCCCGACCACTTCTGGTTACAACAACAGCTGGATCAGATTGATGAGTAAGCAAAGGTTTGTTGAGAGCAGTATCTGGTTCATCAACAAGTTTGTTCGGCTTCACAGGGAGACTTCTGTGCAGGGTCATGATAAGTTGTTCTTGGTTTTTCTGTCACTCTTGATGAGCCAGTGTTTGGATAAGGTTCCGGGCTTAACCATGTCTTCTGATACAGGTAATAAAGTCTTTGTTCTCTCCCAAAGTTCCTCTGTACAGCAGAATATCCAATATCCTGGCTGGGTGTGTTTATTAGGTCTAATAATGTTAGGTATGGATCCTTCTGATCAGCAACACTCTTGTTTATTAGGTGTTTTATAACTTTTACATTCTCTGCTGTCCCATTTGACTGTTCGTAATTTGGCGAAGAAGTCACATGGTTGAATTCGTATGCCCTTGAGAATTCAGCAAATTCCTGACCATTAAAAGTGATCCATTGTCTGAGACAAGAGTATCAGATATTCGATGTCTTGCAAGGTGAGCTTTCAGTTTGCTGATTATGGAACCACCGGATATTTTTGGAATTTATGGACATACATATTCAAATTATATCTGGGTCATTGCTTTCATTTTTCAATGGTCGCATATAGATGCAATATATATAGTATGATTCAATGCGTTTACATCGCATAAGGGTCGCTCTGAATCGTGCGAGTATTGTGTGAATACTTTTTAAAATGCGATTATTTTGGCAACAGTAAAAGAACCAAATCTATTTCTTTTAAGTCGCACGAATAATTTGTCGCTTCTGGTATTCTTATCATACGGTTATCGTACAGGTTCCTCGAGTGATGCGCAAGTGCAGCACACGTTTTCAGATCTTACAAGGAAACCGTGGTAATTGTTTTGTATGGCCAACAACAATTATACGTGTTTACGGGAAGGATATGTCCTTCCAAAATCGTAAGAAACACATTCGTATCTCGCATGATTTTCATCAAAATCTGCCAGTAGAACACCTGAACAAGCACATACCACCAGTTGTGACTAAGGCTTTAGGTGGTATATTGTCACGTACTTTCCACTGAAGTAAAACACCATATTCAGGTGTTGAAGGTATATTGCTACATAAGTAAGGAAAGTTGACTATAGAAAAATTTAAGTCATCACGTTTATCATTAAGTTTTGTTGTTAGGTTACCATCAATGTCCATTTCCAGTAAAATATCCAAATATAAAACAGATGACACAGACTCTGTGATATCTTTTATTTCAAGTTCACTGGGATATATCGAGTCGACGTAAGTATGGAAGCAACAATTGTTAATTGATAATACGTCTTCAATATATCTGAATAATGAGTTGAAGGCCACAACGGGTAGTTTTTTGGAATAAATTCTGCTTCATATGATTACAAAAATAGGTCTGCTAACAATGGGGCACAATTGGTACCCATGGGGATTCCAACAGATTGTTGGAAGACCTGATTTCCAAAAACTACATAGATGTTGTCTATCAGAAACTCAAGCATCTTTTGAATGTCAACTTCAGAGTACTTGTGTGCACAATCCGATTGTCTTTTAGCAAAATAATTTTGCAAATGACCGATGACAAGGTAATTAAATTTACGTGATACATTTTTATTAAAAAAGCAGCTATCAATGATGTCAAAAAGACGGGACTTTAATTTATCATGGGGGATGGTTGTATAAAGTGTACAAAAATCATAAGTTTTGATGCTATTGATTTTGGTAAAATTTTGGGATTTCAAGTTTTCTCAAAGTTCCTTGGAATTCTTAAGTATCCACATTTGATTTACACAGCTTCTTGAATATACTTGCACAGTACTCTTGAAGTGTCTCCTTTACTGCTGTTCATATTTTAGTAAGGAGTAAAGAAAGAGGCTCGGTGGAACATTTACTGGAACCCGCTCTATTTCTTTGTTTAGAAGGATTTTTATGAAGTTTAGGTATCCAATAAAGGTAAGGTAATTCAAATTGATTTTGGTTGTTGGGAATATTGAAAATATTCAAAACTGACATATAATTTTAAATAATTTCTGCCTTAGAAAAAGAGCCATGAGTATAAGGTAGAAGTGAATCAAAAGAGACATCATGTACATTGGGTTTAATGCAAGACCGGTGTCCGCTGCTACGCTTACGTCTCTGTGTATTGTTAAAAAGTCTCATCACATTTACATTGTTACACTGTGGACTTGAAAGATTCCATACACTATCGACATTGTCGTTGCAACCGTAAGGAAATGCTGTGCCTAGTTTTCTTATCCATAATTCTTCCCTTTGTCTACAGAAAGGTGTACTTAGTGATGGACTATTAGTATGATGATGATACATTTTCTCTAGAATACTAACTTTCATTGACAAGATTGAATGATCGGGTGAATTGAAGTGCTTGTGCAGAAGCTGTTGGCCACCGCTGTTTACTTGAAATTGATGTCCCGATATTTGTTTCTTAAGGTAACCTTTTGTTTCACCAACATAATAAAGCCCACAAAGGGTATATTTTATTCCTTAATCAACATTAGAAGACTTGAAATGAGGGTGCGCATGCTTGACATGTAAGGGCGGACACTTTTCTGCCAAAAATCTAATTTTTCGAATATGTAATACGTAATTTAAAGTGAACTCAAAAGGAAAAACATTATGAGTGTGTAAATGGACTTTAAGGTGACGTCTCGTGAAAATTTAAAAGGACTGAGTGGAAGAAAACCCCAAACAAACCAATACCGGGTGAGTGAACACTACTTATACGGTGCTACTGTGCCCGTTCCTTATTGTTGTCGCATTAACTGTAAATATTTACAAAATCAATGGCTAGTACAAACCCCAAGAGAAGACCCTTTAAGGTAATGATTCAAATGTGCTGGAGGGATTTCAAATGTGTGAAATAATGCAAGGTATATATAGTATACAGAGAAGCCTCGCAGGTTAGACACCCAAGGACGTCATATAGACGAAATTACAACGGAATTAAGGGGCAAGCATGGAGTACAATACGTTTGGAACAATTACAAGAACAGGCGAACGACACACTTCACACAATGATAGAATACAAACACGCACAAGAAAATATGTAAAGTGAGGTTAGACTGCTAAGGGACTACATAGTCAAACTTGAATTTCGAATAAACTCTTAAGAAAAGCAAATTTCAGAATTGCAAACTAGAGCTTTGGAAAATAGCATTAGTATAAGTGGTATTGATGCAAAGAAAGAAAGCAAATAAAGGTTGCAAGGATATTTATCATATTTTAAGAAGTAAAAAGAAAGAAACAATCAAAGCAGTTTATAAAGGCATGAAAAAGGTTATAGATTTAGTGAGTTTAGTGACTCAGATTAGGGCAAAATTTTTTGAGCTCCCGTTTAAAACTACAAAGGAATCTAAAAATCACTGGTGATAATTTCAAATTTTACATAGAATAATTGCAACAAACTACTTTTTAACAAAACTAAAACTAAAGGACACTCCGCTTTATACTTTTTATAAGGTAGAAACTGAAACCATCTTTTTTATGAATGTCCTAAGGTTAAAGAGATATGGTGTGCCATAGAAGAAATGTTTCTATCAAAGTTTAATTTTTCAATAGATTTTGATAAGATATGTGTATTATTTGGTAAATTTAACAACAATCATGTTCACAAAGTTCATAACTTATTGACACTTGTTGTGAAACAGTTTATTTTTTCCTGTAAATATACAACGTGACCTAAATTGGATATGAGTGCATTGTTTACCCTAATAACCGATAGATTACTTATTGTCAAAAATATTTACTTTTAAAGAATTGTAATTTTACTCAGTATGAAAAACACTGGAAAAAATTTTGTGATCTGCTCTAACTCATGAATTTTTTAATGAAAAACTGACTATGCTAAATACATGTATGTCAATTGAGTCACAACTCTACTTTACGTGCTCCAATACAATGTTCCTGTACATAATAGTATTAATCTTTCTTTCTTTACCCTCTCCAATATAACTTTTACTATTATATATATATATATATAATAGACACTATCAAATAAGAAAATCTATTTGAAGCATAAGGATATATATTATATTTTATGTTATTATACCAATGATATGTATATATGCAATTGTGAATGGAAAATACCAAAATTTTAAAAAAAAATGAGAAAAAAAAAACATTAAAAGACTTGCAGTTGAGATTTTCACAAGTTTTGGTATAGAATATCTGTACAGTAAGATTGCTGGTAAAGGAAGTGTTTGTAATTAATATATCACAGGTTTTACAGTTTTTAACAGAGCATTTGGAAATAGAACACATGGGATCGTAAAAGGAATCGTCAAATATGTCTGTAATAGAAACTTTACATTCCTTCAATTTTCTGAATGAAGTGCTTTTTATACCAAAAACTGGGAATCTGAAGACCGTACATATGACATATGTTTAATATCCTTAAAGAGACAGTATAAACGGACTTGAATTTTTTTTTTCGATCAGGTTCAGTAATTTTGTACTACTCATAAATATATAAACTTTCAAAAAATTACAAATTTCTCCATAAAATCAATCTTATTATTTCATTAAAATTAATAATTAGGTATAACCCATAAATATATACATCGCCACGTGTTACGGGGTTCACCCTTCTATACTATTACGCATGCGTATTTACTATAAACAAAACACATGCAGGGCTCGCGGAGATTCTCCTGGACAGGTTTGTTGATAGAAATATGTCTTTTCTACTTCTCCCAGGTAATAATTGTTAAAAGGTTTTTAATTAACCAGAATTATTATTTTGTAACCATGCATTTTGCGTTTTTATCACTGGATATGCTACGAACTAAATTCATTTTGTAAGTGAGGCCCCTTGAGGGGTTATTTGACATATTTATGTCTGTTCATTTTAAAATGAACTGAAATTGGTAAACCATTTATAAATTATGGAGAAAGTGATGATGTATTCCGTTTAGAGTGTCCCTTTTACCTCGTATTCCATGATGACCGTAGTCGGGCGAAGATCTTGTAGTTTTCAGCACGTGTCAATCAAAATCCACGTGGTACAAATAAACAATATAAGATTAATTCGGTTTGTACGACCCTTAAATTTCCGGAAGCTCATAATTAATTAATTAATAATTATTAATTAGGTATATGAAAGGGAATTTATGGACTTCAACTGTCACAATCAACGTTATTTCGTATTTTCTAACGATACAATGGGTAAATCGGACGTTAACCACACATGTATTTTCAGCTGTACAGTCTCTGTAAGGATAATCCGAGGGATACCAACTGAACTCTTAGAATCTGTGTCCCTTATAGAATCTAAAGAGCGACTCCTTTTTATACTGGGCGACGCGTCTGCCACTATTGTTTCGTTATACTGTTTGCTACTCATAAATGGAAAGACAAGTATCTTCGGGGACAGACTGTCCACCAGCAGAGATACATGTTCGGTGGTTAAAAATGAAATGTGGTGGTAACGAACAGTGTTCAAATTCAAACGTCCAAAGGAAAATTACAAAACAGGACCAGTGCAAACACGGACCTCTTCAAAAAATAGAGGTAGGATCATGTGCCATGGAGGAGTGAGCATCCTCTGCTGACCGGTCACACCCGCCGTTTGCTATTTGTCGTGATCGGGAAAAAACAGAAAGGTCCGCAGTCAGGTGATTATTATGGTCTAACAATTAGTATGAAAAACGTCAGTCAGCATGCGACCCAGTGGAAGATTTTATTTGCTGACAAGGTCGTTGTAACGACCATAGAACTAACGAAAAGATGACTTCAAACAAGTCTGTTGATAGTCTTTTTTTATCAATTTGTTTGTCAGTAACTTGTCTCGCCTTATAAACTGCTAATACGAAGAGCATGCCCTTGCGTATCGAATTTACTGAGAGACAAAAACACCATATGCAGGTGATGAAAGTATATTGCTTCATAAGTAAGGATAATTGACTATAGAAAAATTGAAGTCATCACGTTTATTATAAAGTTTTGTCGTTAGGTTGCCAAATAAAGTTATCATAAATTAGGTAAACACTGCTACAATGTATTATATGTGCCATTTTATCGTTGTGCCTTCATTAAAATCAGCGTTGCTTAATCCGTTAAGTAGATTTGTATTTCTATAAACAATGAAAAGCTTTCTCTAGTGATTCATGCAGGATATGAAGGTGGCGACATTGCTGAAAAAATACATAACGGGACATCCAACTCAAAATAGTGTATATTAGTATATTGAGAACACTACTTGATGTATTATTATAAGTAAACATCGTTTTCTCGTTTTCTTAAATGGAACAAAACGTTATCTATTTATAACTATTATTATTTTACGTAGAGACTGACATCTAGGAGTGGAACTGGACAGCGTTATGAAGAACTGATTTAAAGCTATAATAATATGATGAATGTTAAAAGACAGAAAAATTACTTTCATAAACTGACACAGGTATTGTTTCAGTACCTAATAGGTGATTAATTAATTTACAATCGTTACTTTGTTTATCATCATTATCGTCATTAGCTTTGCATGTACATGTAGTATAAGTATACAGTAAATATGGCAATGACTTACAGAGAGCATGTATCATTGGGTATCCCTGTCGGAACGTTTTCCAGGCCTCGTTCGTAGCAACTCACATATTTACACGTTCCCAAACCACACGAACAGCGAGCGGGACAACCACCAGTCATACCAATAGAACACATCGCAATCAGAAGAAACGACCGAAGAATACAATAATTTCCATTCATTTTAGGGCTCGTGAAATAACTCTTCATTCCTAAATCGTTATACCACCATTTCAAGTTCCAAAACGTTTTATCACTGATTTCCTTTCATAAAGTGATGACACAGTTTTCTGTTTTCGAATATAGAGTTTGTATCACGCATAAGGAGTAAACACGTTTTCAATGTTAGATTAGCTTTGAGGTCCAATAGAATTGCTTTAAAATTACAGGAAATTGTCAATAATATGAGTAATCTATAAACATTTTAGGTTTTAATTAAGTTCAGGAACCAAAGCAGAAATATTATATCTGATGTATTTCTTACAATTATTATTTTATTGTATAACGCGCATATTGTTGACTATTTGTAACATGTGGACCAGGTGTTTCTATGGCATATCTATTGAAAAATAAGATGTTCTAACTGTTTAAATAATGACTGTTTATAAAGACTTCAGTATGTGCTGAATAATCTATATACTGCTCACGGTAAAAAAAAAATGAAATACAAACTCGATATAAATAGCATTTAAGTGATTTGGTTATTTAAACGTACAGACATTTTTAATGTGGGACTATCTTTAAGAGCCAATTTAATTGCTTTGAAATCAGTAATATGAAAATAATTTATTGATATTTCAGGTTTTAATTAAGTTCCTAATCACAGCTGAAATATTTCATCTGATGTATTTATTGCAATTTTGACTTTTATTGTATAACACGGATATTGTTGCCATTTATAACATGTGTTGTTTCTAAAACATGTATATTGTAAAATGTCATGTTCTAACATTTTAAAGACTAAAATATATTCTGTATAATCTTGTGCAAATTGTATCAAAGGACATTTATTGGCATTTTTTGAAATTCACACATGATAAACTCTTAGTTTAACCCCTGGTAAGTTATATAATATTCCCTTGTAGAGCCCCCATATTTTTAATCTCCTTGGTTCACCCCGCTTAGTTCTTTAACGTCTCTGTCAGGGCCCCCTCGTTTACATCATAAATAGTAAGGGAAAAGGCATGCATGGTGTAGTAATCGAGACGACAACTGCGGATAGAAGTGGTCGTCCAATAGTCTATTACTACCAGGGGCATGACATTAAAAAATATCAGATATTTTAAAACCTCTTTTCTTTTTAATGTAAGTTTTATAAACCTCCTTTGGTTAGTTTTTTATTATTATTTTTCAGTGTCTTTTTGATCTTGATTTAGCAGATTTAAAGTATCTATACAAAACGTCAATAGCCGTCGGGGAAATGAAGGTAATTTGGTGCTGAATTTAGTACCAAATATCGTGTTCTGAGTGCAGCCTTTTACCATTTTTATACCCGCACTTTCGAAAGAAAGTTCGGGTATATTGTTGTTACTCTGTTCCGTCTGTCTGTCCGTCCGTCTGTCCGTCCGTCCGTCTGTCTGTCACGTTTTGATTTCTCAAACTGATCTTACATCTTATAAACCAGCAAACTGAACTCTTGGAGTATGATTTGGGGTTTCATGTTGTTTTGTAAAAAGGTTTCAAAATTTCTCTGGTAGTCCTGGGGGTCAAATAATTGGTAAAAAAATGACGTTTTTTGACAAAAAACCTTCTTCCTCGAACTCCTTTTACATTTTCAACAGTAGACAAATCATCTCTTGGAATATGTTTTGGGTGTCCTATAGATGCGCAATAAGGTTTTGGAAATTTCAATTTTGTCTTAGGGGTCATTGAATGGCTGAAAAATGACGTTTTTTTACAAAAAGTCTGGTTTCAAAAAACGTCAATTTCTTTTTGCAGTAGCCTAATGATCTAATAGGATATGCTTCGGGGTGTCATGTTGACGTGTAATCATGTTTCAGAATTTTTATTTTTATCACAGGGGTCTCTGGGCATCAAAAAAAGACCTTTTTTTGCAAAAAAAATATGGTTCCCAGAACTCCTCTTACAATTTATGCAGTAGCTATGTCATCTCTTGAGATATGATAGAGACTGTCCTATAGATGTGCAATACGGTTTTAAAAATTTAAATTTCATCCAGGGAGTCAAATAGTAGCTGAAAGTTGACGTTTATCACTCCTAAAAAAAACCTACTTCCCAGAACTCCTCTCATGATTTAATGAATAGCCACATCATATCTTGGGGTATGATAGGGGCTGTCATATAGTCATGCAAAAAGGTTTTAAAAATTTAAATTTCATCCAGGGAGTCAAATAGAAGCTGAAAATTGACGTTTATCACTCCTGAAAAAACCTACTTCCCAGAACTCCTCTCATGATTTAATGAATAGCCACATCATTTATAGGGATATAACAGAGGCTGAGCTATAGATTTGCAATAAGGTTTTAGAAATATAAATTTAATTCTGAGGGTCAATGCTATCTGCAAAATGATGTTCTGTCCCATAAAAAACCTAATTCCTGGACCTCCTCTTATCTCTTGTGATTGAAATAACGTACCATAAGATGCATAAGGAGGAAGAATATATATGCTTTAGGGGTGGGGATCACAAGCATTTTTTTCAAGTTATTTGATCATTTTTGATTTTGGGAGGATGGGGTGGGGTTAGGGTGACCCCCAGATGCCATGACCTACTAATACCACAAAAAGATTTGCCTTGACATGGTCATGGTTCAAGAAACCAAAATATATATGGTGTAGGAGTGGGGATTTCGATGATTTTGAGGATATTTCAAAAATATTCAACTATTCATGTTTTCTATTTTAGGGGAGGGGGGGTTGTTTAAAAACAACTCCGGAGGGTGGGGGAATGACCCAAGGGGCAGGGGCCAATTTGACTTAAATGTATCTTGACATGATCAGCAGAATTGGACAGAATTATCACTATAGGGCATCTGCAGAGTGGGGCCCTAAATAGTTACAAAATCAATCTTCAAAAAATATTGATAATATGTTAAACATGTATTTAGAAATGTCTTTATCTTCAAAATGATTAACAAATTAATCAGTCAAAATGAGTTATAAATAACCGATTGGCAATTCTGCAATTGATTGCAAGATCCCTAGTATAATATCACATGTATTTTTGTTATATATAATTATACATGTATGTTAACAATCAGGATTAAAATGCACAAATTTTCATGAGTCATAAATCTTGACATACCACATATCTCTTGACAAAAAAGAATAAGCAATTTAAAATAAAAGAAAATTAGTCATTAACTCTTTTTCTATTACTGGTTTATGATGATGGGGTAGGGGTATTATGGGAAAAAAAGCTGCAGCATGCCTTCATTCTCACTAAAAATGTATATCTAATCCACACATCCTGGGGATGGGGAACAGTTAAGGCCCCTTCCCCCTCCTCCCTATTATAACTCATATAAACATGATATTTAATACCCAAATTTAATACAAAATAGGGTCAATATGGAGTCAACTCAATAGTGTAAGTCTGACAAATGAAAAAATAAAAAAATTCTGCAATAAAAATGACAGAAACTGTAGATAAGCTTATTTAAATACAGATGATGATACAGTATGCTGGCAAATGGAGATCACATGTTAGAAAGTGAAAGTAAAACTTAACTGTTTTGTATACCGGTGTCTCATAATATTGCGCTACTACATGTATTATACTTACCTATATTGGTCAACCATAATGATAATCCAATTAGCACAATACGAATTCCTTTAGCTGATCACCACAAAAGAAACGTTTATTCATGTTAATTAATCCTATTCTGCATATCAAGAAAACATATGCATGTACACCACGTGAAACCCATCTAACCAAAGAGCTGGGTAAAACTAGTACCCGATGCAACCTGTACACCTGTGTTGTGTACGTAACTTCAGACAAAGATAATTTAATTGTAACATATTGCATGTGGCCTTCTTTTTGACTAAAACTAGTACAAGAGAGTGTTATTTAGAGGCAAACACTTGGTGCGGGTATTACTGTCTAATGACAGCATCTAGTTTAAAGGTGTTATGGTTAGATACCGAGAAGTATGTTAGTAAACTATGGCGGCCCTTGCGACAAATCTCTAAAACAAGTTTGTTATTGGTCATAAGACGTTGACTCTCAATATTGAACATTGTAACATAATGCAATGCAGATTAGTTAAACCATTTTACATTGTAAACGTTTTTTTATGATAGTTATAAAATCAATTCAATTTTACGGTATATCGAGAAAACTACTAGAGTCCTTGATTCTTGATAGGTGTGTTGAAAGAAGGTAACTGTTACAAAAGCGTGAATCAGGTGTATCGGGCAGCCCGGAACTCGGACCATTGATACAAGGTCTGTAACAACCGTTAATGATACAACTCCGCTTAATGATATAAATAGCATTAAGCGTTGCAGTTGCAACGCTTAGTACTATAAATTCTTGCATTAACAGTTGACATGTCCAACTGTTAATGATAAGTCGCCGCTTAATGATAGAATTGTATCATTAAGCGTCACAAATGCAGAGCAGCCTTAACGCTTAATGAAACAAGCAAATATCGACACCCTCAACCGCTAATGATGCAAACTTTATATCATTAAGCGTTGCAGTTGCACCCTTTAATGATACAAAATTGTAAAAATGAATGAAATAACATTGTTGTTAATAAAGCAATAATATGTATATCTTGAGCAAATAAAGAATAGTAATAAATGACTTAGTTGTGTATCCATACTGTATTCATACTAGTATAAGAAAATTATTTATGTAGACATAGTATAATCTAAATCATTTTACGTAATGCGTTTAAACAAGAATGGTCTAATATTTTGACAAACATTTGTCTTAAATTTACATGAAAAAGTAGATTGTCATGTTAGCTGAAATACTATAACCCTTAATTAATCCATATTTTAAACACATTTGTAACAAATTGTTTGATAATCTTAATAACAAGTACATTGAACAAACTTTTGAATGAAAAAAACAGATGATACTGTGATCAAAAAACAGAAGCGAATGCATATAAACTTTCACATGATTGTCTTTATACACAAGTAAATTAGGCAACTAGCGCATAAAAACTTGAATATGTAGATCTTTTTAAACAAATGCGTGATTTTTGGGGGATTGCCTATGGGAGACCGGCTGCTTAAAGGAAGCGGAATGAAAAGTGCTACAGACAGGGCTTTCCTAGTTAAATTAAGGATCGTGTGTTATCAAGCAGGAGTGCTTATTGTTATCTTTTAGTCTTTGTTTATTTATTTATCTTTTAATTTATTTATTTATTTTTATTTTTATCTTTTTTTTTGGGGGGGGAGGGGGTGGGGGTTGGGTGGGGA
The DNA here is from genome assembly GCA_033439105.1 of Magallana nippona. NCBI lineage: Eukaryota > Metazoa > Mollusca > Bivalvia > Ostreida > Ostreidae > Magallana > Magallana nippona. Next base: position 35,046,413 of record CM065920.1, read on the forward strand.
GAGGCTACATCTACGCAGGCAATTAGGCCAATGTAAGTGTTTACTTTTGTGCGAGATCGATGTTTTGGGTTTTCAGCAATAGGCGGTTTGATGGAGGGAGGGGGTGGGGTTCTACCCGTTATGCTACACGGACTTATTATGAATTTCTATATCATTAAAATAACCATATACATTTGTTTTCATGTTGTAAATTTTGAATTTACTATAGGCGAGTTTAAATTGAAAAGTTCTGTCGTGTTTTAATTTCACCCGGTAAGTTAAAATTTACAATACAATTGTTCGATGTATGAATAAAATTTATGGATGAAGATATGTATTGTATATGACGATGATGAATTGTATTGTACATGTAGATATATACTTTTGTAGATATATGCATGTAGACAATGTTTGGAAATTTCGTAAGAACAGTTCTGTACACATGCCGTCAACGGCAATTACATTTTGTGCAATAATCATATGATACAAAACAAAAATATGAAGACTGTGCAATCAAATCATAGAGCTTTTGTCTCCCCCCCCCCCCCCCCCCCCCCCCCCCCCCACACACACACACACACACACTGCAATGATGAATCGGTCTTTGAACACTGTTCGAAATTGCAAAACAAAAGTGAACTAAATTTTCATTATTGTTTGCATGTAATGATGATAATGCACGGATATACACTGTACATGCAATGGACTTATATTATTGGGAAAAGGTATTAGAGAGGAGAAATATTTCAACACATTTATTTTGAATAAATGTTTAATTATAACAGATGAAGATATTTTCTTTGGCGTTCACACTGGCTTTAGAATTAATGATCATTGCAACAAGTATTCCATAAAATACGTTATACGAATATAAGTATAACGAATTAAATCCACTGGTCCCGGATAATTTGCTATAACCGAGTTTTTCCGTTGTATTATTATTTAGGTATTATCTGGTATGCATATTTTCATTTTAAAATCACCTGTATTTTTTTAGGACGATGTCATTTAATGACACAATTAACAAATATTTTTCTCTCAAAACATCTTTTATTCATACTACTGATCCTGTTTATTCTTTTCATTAAATATGTCCTTTTGTTTCCCAACTGTGGATAAAAATTCGGTAAATGTATTTAAGGTCTATAAAATAACTTTATTAGATTAAAGAGGAAATTTTGAAATCTGGTAAAAAAAAAAATGTTATACACACACTTTTAACTGGTCTAGCTTTCAGTGCGCTCAATATTTTGTTTAATTATAGGTTGCACTGTAACTAGGCATTCAATTGCGTAATTGTTTTGGTTAAATGACATAAATTGTTCAGCGTACATGTTAAACGCTTAAAAAGCGAAAGATTTATATTTCCGGTGATGCCTATACTGTAAACCAACATTTATTCGCATGCGTAAAATTTTCGCGAGGTCACGAGAGTCTCGTAGTCGCGAATATTTACCGCCACGAACCATCCCTTGTCATGTGGTTGTTACATGTATAACAACACAGGTCTGGATAAGGCTTGTTCGCGAACATTAGTCGTGGCGAAACAATTTATCGAAAGTTAATCGCGAAATAAACTCCCCGCGTCTATGATCAAGTGGAGTCGTAAGGCCTGAATCATCATATTTAAAGAGACGCGAAGCGAAGCGAAGTTATATGTATTACCTCCACTCTTTGAAGCTAATGGCATTGTCCACAATAAATATTTTTACTTGCGTTTTTATAGTGTTTATTTGGAATCATTTATGTTCAATAAATATAATGGTTTTGTTTGTTTTTTACCTTGTGGAAAGAAAATTAATTTATTATGATAGAGGATCATGATCTAAAGAATCAGATGACGTCTCGTTGCAAGGCGAAGATCATTAAATCAAACACGACGCTATGCGATACTTCTGATCTGATGATCTGCACCTGGCAACTCCACGCAATCCGACCCTTTTGATCAAGTTACCGTTGTAATAATATAACTAACACTTATATGCAACTACTTTATCTTATTTTATATGTCAATCACAAAGTAATTCATTCCTTTTTATCTTAATAAACGCTATGCGTTACTTCTGATCTGATGATATGCACCTGGCAACTCCACGCAATCCGACCCTTTTGATCAAGTTACCGTTGTAATAATATAACTAACACTTATATGCAACTACGTTATCTTATTTTATATGTCAATCACAAAGTAATTCATTCCTTTTTATCTTAATAAAAATCAACACAGACAAGAAGTCCTTTTGTTACACCTTTTAAAAATAAATATAGCTGTTACTAAAAATGAAATAATTAATTTGATTTTGGGCATTAAAAAGGTATTCTGTAGTAAAAAAAAAAAAAATTGCCTCTTTCATAATCTTTGTTCTTCAGTTTTTTTGTCCATGACATGATTATATTACGGCGGCGTGGAAGGGCCAGATGAAAAACAAATTAAATCTTATTTGTTCGGACGAATACTAGTGAGTTATTTTGTTCGGACGAATTTTCTAATTGTGCGGACACGAATTAGGATTTGTTCAGACGAATAAGTTATTTGTTTATCTGAGAAGTAATATAGACTCTATTCTGGCAATGATGTAGATAAAAAAAAGGGGGGGGGGGGGTCAGTGATCAAGCTATATACATTTCCTTCAAATAATACATTGCTATTCTTAAGTGTTATATTAACTGACATGTGTACAATATCTGACATATTTTGTTGTCATGTTCAATTCTCAAAATCTATCATAATTCTGCTAGTTTATTTTTTTTTATATAAAGTAATATCGTTATTACAGAAATATTACAGGTATATCTACCTGTTTGTTATATTGATACCTTAGTATTGGTATATAAAGATGTAAGACAACCTGAAATGTTGTCAGTGAGACCGTTTGTCATGGTAACAGAGGCTAAAGATTGAAAAATGGCCGTTTAAAGCTATTTTGGAGACATATTGCATTAATGATTGGAATGACCAAACATGCTCTTAACTTTCATGTAATATCAGTTGAAGCTGCATTTTAGCAAAATAAATAGCCGTCGCAATTACGTTTTGAACAATTAAAGATTTCTGAATTATTTTCTTAAGTTTACATATTTCCTTAGCAATGGCAGTTTAACGATGCTCAATAATGCTTGAATATATTTGATATATAAGTTAAAAAGTTTCCCACAAATAGCAACACAGAATGGTTCTAAATTGTAATTAAAATAATCATCTTCGGTTTACATAATCACTATGGTTTTCTTCATTTTTAAAATATTTAACCTTGTTACCATAGTAAAATGTTTCATTTTTTTTAATATGACGTGCATATTTTAAAACAGCTATACATATATGAGTTTGGTTCAATAGTAATAACTTCTATGGTATTTAAAAAATTACCATGGCAACAAATTTATGATATCTAGTTCTTATAACATGAATATATATCATTGTATGCAATATAAAGATAATTGGAAACTATGCGTGCCGACGGAACTCCTGTATACAATTTTGATTTTATATAGAATTGATCGTAAAAACTAAAATTATGATTGTTGAGCAAATTGAAAAAAATCGAAAAGATTCAATTTCATTCATTTATACAATTTTGTATCATTAAAGGGTGCAACTGCAACGCTTAATGATATAAAGTTTGTATCATTAGCGGCTGAGGGTGTCCATATTTGCTTGTTTCATTAAGCGTTAAGGCTGCTCTGCATTTGTGACGCTTGATGATACAATTCTATCATTAAGCGGCGATTTATCATTAATAGTTGGACATGTCAACTGTTAATGCAAGAATTTATAGCATTAAGCGTTGCAATTGCAACGCTTAATGTTATTTATATCATTAAGCGGCGTTGTATCATTAACGGTTGTTATAAAGGTCCCTAGAGAAAATGTACAGTGTACCATGCAGCACTACTGAAAATTTAAAATGTTCCGTAAAAAATGTGATGAACTACAAACTGTACCATACATCGCCGAGGACTTTCACCCGAAAATACTAATAGCCTACAATGGATTACCCTAGATAGTGCTGCAAAAATAAATACATTATGTAAATTCTTTTATATTGCAATGATCTTTTTTTCATTTGTTAATTAATCGTATGTAAATTTTCTGTTTATCTAATTTCTTTAAATTTGTTATTTAATGTTTTGTTAAATGTTCATCTTTGTTATCTTTGATTTATATAAGTTCATCAAGGTGTATAACATACATGTACATCCTCACATACATTTTCTTTTTTTCTTTAATTAACATTTGTTGTAACTTTAAAAGTCCTGAGCTTGGCGGCACGGGGACATCAATGAAAATAAATCATTTTATGTGCCACTGACAAAATTCAAATTTATTAACCAACATTATTACTGCAAAGGAAAACGATCTGTTGATAACCAAGAATGTACCATCGTTTGACCAGTTATTTTGTTCTATTGAAATCTAATTTAATATACATATTGTCGAAGTACATCATATGCCTGCATATACTGATGTATAATATTGTTGTATTCATTTTTTTCTAATTAAATTTTATTCTGATAAATTACGTGGGCAGCAATTTTACCAGTTGCTAAAAAGCCGATGAGATCCGAATCCAAATAGCATAGCTGTTTCAATACGAATCTAATGTAGACACAAAAAAAGTGTTGGTGCTAAAACGGTTGACTAACAGGTTTAATGAATATCACCCAGATATTGGTATTCGCATATCCTATACCGTTTGATTTGCCAAGGCTCGGGGATAGAAAACACCCAACGAGTTGGATAAAAATCATATACGATCGCAAATCACGAGAGATTGTTTTTATCACATGTTTTACCACGTATTTGTTAAACCTCAATCTTTTCTATAAAAGTTATACTTGTGAACCGCACAATACATATACTACAATACGTCAACAACTTTACGCACGGAAAAAGTTCCTTAAAGATTAAAAAACAAACATTTCATTTTCGAGCTATTTTCATCTATTCATGGAAGAAAAGATTAAAACAGCAGTAAATGCTTCACATTTACAACTCTACCTTTTTCGACTGAATTGCTTTCTTACTTTTTCATTCTACGTCAATAATTTAATTCTGATTGTAACGCGGCATTTGATTGGATAGAAAAATTTAGTTAAATTTGTATAACTTGGTTTGACCTCACAAGACACGTCACAATGCACCAACGTCAAAAATGTATTCATCCGCTAGACGTTACGTTTAAATTTTGAACAGATTAATATAATTTTTAAAAGTAAAACGCACTCAATTTGTACAGTAAATTACAGAAAATTAAATTATAAGAAATGAACTCAATATCTACCCACGTTATACGAGTATAACCTGGGTTGGAGCAATTTACACTTTTTTATAATTCGCTTCCCGAATTATAAAGCGTAAAATGCCCCAACCCAGGTTATACTCGTATAACGTGGGTAAATATTGAGTTCATTTCTTAAATAATCTGCCAGAAGCTACGTAATGTTTAATTATGACGTCATGTAGAGTAAAAACACACAGTGGAATATTACATGAGTGATATCCACCGCATATTGAGATAAACATGTGATAAAAAAATATATATATAACTTTCTCTAAATGATATTTTTGCTTACAATGAAATAAAATTGATTATCGAAAGATAAAACATTTAATTGATATCTTGACTTCATTTATTTTTTTCTGTTAAAAAATATTGTACAGGTATGTAGTTAAGATCAGAAAATCAAATTTCACCGCCTCGTAATGGTGACTGTTGGTATAAGCTAACCGTACTTCCAATCTGATTAAAACATACTGATTAGGGTTCTTTTCGAAGGAAAATAAATTCACCAAAATTAATCCACGAAATTCGTGTCCCGCCATAAAACGGTTAGAGGCTGTTCCTTATTCTGCTCAATACTTTGTCACACCTCACCAGATTATGCTACTGAAACTCCTTCGGAAGACTTTTATTCGTTTCTTGTCCTTTTCCACCAAAAACGGCCAATGTCCGGGAATGGCTGGTGATATCCGTTCTTATCGACAGAAAGCTTTAGTCATGTCAACACTTTGAAAGGATATCACCACTCCGCTTTAAGTACGGTAACTACATGAATGGGTTTTCATGTAATTTTTGTACAAAACACATACATTCCCTTTCTTATATTTGATCAGTATGCTTCTGTTAACGTCCGACAACGTCCATAGGACCCGATAAAAAACAGACACTTAACGACTGAGAAAAGAATAAACCGGTTTGGCCTTTATGTGGCCAATACACAACCGCTTGTCGTCAGTACAAAACGGTTATATCAGTTCATCATGCATTTTGCTTTCGTTTTGATTTGTGAATGTTCGTTACATGAACAAAGATTTCGGTTAGTTGACCTATGTTTGAACTTCATCAGTAATCATTAAATTGTTATCTGTTTTAAAACATCGAACTGTACAATAATTTTTTTCGAGGGGGTCACCGTACGTGGGTAATCAAAGTTTTTCTACCTAATGGGGACGTAAACTCGTTGTTAGGAAGTTTGAAATAAATTTAATGAATATCGAACAAATGCTTGTATATACGTTCGTGGGGATGTAAATTCGAGGTCAATGTTTACCTTCGAAAGCCACAAACATTGATCCCCCACGAACAATGATGATTCCACAGTATACTTGTCTTGATAGCCCCTAGCAGACGTGGGATCGACATGCATTCATCAACGAATAATTAACGGATTTGTCGTAATTTTTATTCGTTAGAACGTTCCTCAGCATTATCCAGTGAGGTATGACTAGGACATTCAGCTAAAATGTAAACATAATCCATTGCTAACTCCATAGTTATATTTAGATAACTATATCAACTTAGATATACTGGCATCAAAAAAATCATAGACAACGTTACCGTTTTCGTTGCCTGTATGCAATAAAAGCATGCTATACATAGTTAAAACGTCCTGGTGATCGTCAACTGCGCAAGGAATATTCGTCCTTAACGTTCGACACAAGTGTACCCTTGTTTTAAAGGGGCATGGTCACGATTTCTAGTCAACAGTTACTAGTTTTTTCGTTTTTAATGATTACAATACTTCAGTAAAGCTTTTTTCAATAGTCCATCAAAATTTGAGTGTCAGTCGTCGAGTAATAAGCGAGAAACTGAGTTCAAAATTTGTTAAGCTCGAGTAATGTTTTTTTTTTACATTTGGAATTTGGGAAGAAAATTCGTGGATTAAACCTAAAGATCAATATAAACAAAAACAAGGCACGAACCTTGTTAACAATGAATTGTAAGCTCTGTATCTTTCTTACAACTCTACGACTGACACTCAAATTTTGGTTGATCAAGAGAAATGCATTACTAAAGCATTGATAACAATAAAAATTGAAACCAAAATCGTGACCACGCCCCTTTAAATTCAATATGTTTATTGGTATATTGAGAACTAAACCCGGATACAATACCAATGCATTTTTCTTAGAATTTTAAGGCAATAATCTGTTTTGTTTTAAACACGACAATACTATTTCATTCATTTCATACGAAGGAGTGTACTGCTGACACATCATGGAAAAGTCATTTATGAATTGATATGGAATTGGTAAGGACTGGGCAGGTTTATTAAAATGTTAAAATGATTGAAATGTTAAAAATATGTTGAATGTGCAAACAGAAAAAAAATGTTCATTTTATAAATTTACCCAAAATTTATGTTTTACATAATGGGGTTATTTAATTCATTTTTGCAAAAATCAAGTTATTCATTATCAGTTTTGGTACAAGTATACAGTAAATATGATAATGACTTACAGAGAGCATGTGCCGTTTGGTATCCCCGTCGGAACGTTTTCCAGATTTTCGAAGGCGCAACTCACATATTTACACTGATCCCCACCGCAAGAACAGCGAGCAGGACAACCATTAGTCATACCAATAGAACACACTGCATACAGTAAAAATGTCCAGAGGATGCAATTGGTTCCCTTTATTTTGCGGTTCATCAAATTATTCTTCATTTCTAAAATGTTATAAAAGCATTCCAAGTTCAAAAACAATTGCTTTTCTTTTATAAAATATACGAGGTGATTTTTCGATTTTCAAATAACATGCTTATATCAGTGCGCAACAAGTAAGCATTTTGAAATACAATCTCGATTTCAATAACATTTGTTTTAGGAAGTTAACCCTACACACGTTTTCAATGTAGGATTGGTTATAAGAGCCATTGGGATTGTTTTGAAAATTGCAGGAAATTGTTAGTAATATGAACAATTCAATTGAAATTTCAGGTTTTAATTAAGTTCTGAAACCAAGCTGATATATTTTATCTGATGTATTTGTTCCTATTTTGAATTCCTTTACATTACACGGACATTTTTGGCTATATGTAACATGTGTTGTTTCTGAAACATATGTATTGTAAAAATCAATCAAAGGGTTCTGTTTGAATAATGACTGCTCATAACGAGTAAACTATATCTATACTGTATCGGACTCACACATTAGATCGGTCAACTTCAGTTTAAAATTAATAAATAAATATGCATGCACTCGTGTGCAACTGTATAATTAAAATCTTTCTGAATCAATGATGTAATGCACGCAAAAAACAGGGACATACATGTAGCATAAGCTTTTAGTACATTGTTAAAATTACAAGAATATCAAAATTTAAAGAGGTAGGATACACTTTCCCCCTTCCCCAACCTATATTTGAATTGTGTTCCGTTTGATTTTTGTGCAATTTACCCTTCTATCATTTAAAAATGTGTAACTTGTGTTCTGTTCATAGTAAAGACCTGAAATCTAGAAATAACCATCACCAGTGTTCAGACTTTCTGTGCATTAAATTTCAAGGTCACATCAAAAGGTCAAAAGTTAAATATGATGACGTCATTTAGGATTTTTATCATTTTCACCTCAGTCAAATATAATTAAACCTCAATTAATGTAAAAACAACGGTCAAATTTTCATTATTGTGATGTATTTTAATTACGGAATCATGACAATCATACTTCAATTTTTTTTTCAAATTTGAACTATACAATTTCTTTTTAGAGGACGTTAAGTTGCAAATTTTCATCTTAAAAGACGATTCACAAGTTCTATTTCTACATTATATTACATCAGAAATTACCTTAAGTTAACAGTTAGAATTTATTTCAGTCTCTGTAAGTAACAAAAAGGTCTCCTGTATAAATAGCAGTACAAATATTTGTAATATCGTAAAAAGGAACTTATTTGCATAGCAAATTATATAATGATTATTTCATTTTACACTCCGCTGAAAGAAGATTCAAATATACGTTTGAGGCGATGTGGGCAAAAATTGTCAGGTCAGAATTTTTTTTCAAATTTTACATATCATATTTCATTCCAAATAACTAAATATCAAAATTTCAGAAAAATTGAAATATAGGAAAAATTTAGATTATCTGCCTTGTACTTCTTTAGTTTAACAGTTGAGATAGTCTTTTTATTTAAAAAAAAATAAATAGCATTTTTATGCGATCAAGTGTTGCAAGATATAATCTATTATCATATACTCATCAATTTTCCTTTCTTGATACTGTCAATTTTACAGAGTGCGATCTGACTTTCCGGATCATCACACTGTGGTTTTCCGATTCCGTATCACCACTCTCTGAAACTGATTACGTAGTACACGTAAAATGGCATCTGTATTTTAGCGCGTTTTAAAAAAGTTCATCTAAAAATAGCTTTATTATATAACTTAACGTCATACAATTTATTTTAAAAAGATAGTTTTGTAATTAAAACTTATAAATGGACAAAGGTATGTAATAAATTTATCTATTCGCGTCTCGTTTGATCTGATGATCCGCGCCTAGCAACTCGACGTGATCCGACTCTTTGGATCAAGTTAATGTTATAATGATATATATCGACCATATAAAGAATATGGGACAGACAATAAAAAGCCGGAAACGTGTGTAATTTTTCAGTCAGCTACGATAAAGGAAAATGTTAGGTCACATATGATCAGTTTTTAGATTTTCATCCCAACCCGCTCCTTTTATACATTCCTTTATTATTCCTTTTTCTGTCAGTTGCTTTTTTATTTCGGTTTCAAATAATGGTTATCAAAGAAAAGTTAAAAAGAAAAGCGGACACAGTATGTATAAAAATAATTTTTGAATAGTTAGGTTCAGAAAATATTGCACATTTATTTGTCGAGTGTGATTCCCGTACATGCGCTTGTTAACGGTGTAAGTAAATAGGTAGATGTCTTTAAAATTTCTAATTTTTACTCCGATTTTGGTAATTTTCATTTGTTATAACTTAAATCTGTCCTATGTTTTTAACAAAAAGAACACTAATAATCATAATTCATTGAATTTGCCACTGCGAAAATTAAATTGGTTAACCCAGATTGACACTACATTAGATGATCGATTGTTTATAACCAAAAATTGTATATCATTTAAGTGTATATTTACAGCATTTTAAAATAGATTAACTTTTACCATTTGGTATAAGTTTTTTTATCAAATTTGTTTTCTGATGGAATGAACAGGTTTAATGTGCCAACGTACAAAAGTTCGGTAAAGAATAAAACAGATATTTCTATTGTGTTTCACTTAGGATACTTAATATATGCTTCTTTCGTCTTAGATTCTCGAACATACAGCCTCAGAAGCAGAAATGTTCCAGTTCTAAAGAAGAGAGCTTAACATGTAAATATCCCCCTTAACACAAGGATGTCGAATTTCCTTTCAATTCAAACGAAAACTGATATGCAATTTAAGTTTTAACTGCTTAATTTAAGGATTGCGACATTGAACGCATGTCAGTGCCTACTAAAATGAAAATTCCCTTACTGTTAAACACCAATGAGAGGCAATAAATAAGTATACAAGAATTAAAAGAAATAACCTGATAAACCTAAATAATTGTATAAACAAGTACCACTACAATATAAATTTTATACTGAAATCACTGCACTCATGAAATATTACATAATTATGAGACTTTCGTAGAAGAAATTTCATCAATCTTGTTAGTTCTTACGCATGATTATGATACAATACCATGTGTTCATATCATCATCGTCGTTTTTTACCTGCCAACTGCTCCCCTCCCCCTCCCCGTTTTAAAAACGATGTTAAGTGTCTGGTTTATTTTAACTTTAACAGTTATCAGACAAATGGGCGAGCAGACAAACTTTAAATCGCATGGTTATGATTTTCTTCAAATTTTACCTTACAAATGTTGATACAGTACATGTATTTTCAATGCTTAACTTAAAGCTGTTTGGTTCGATTTCATATCAAATTTTGTGTACGCTTTTAAACAATTGTTAAGCTAAGTATGTTCTTAATAATAGGAATTGAAGTAGTGTTCCCGGTCAATTAGGCCATATTTCAATGAAAAATGATGTACAACCATTTTTTTCTTTTTACAAAACAAACGACATAAAGAGGGTATCGTGTTTTTTCACCTCATATTAAAATTCACCCCTGACGTCTAGACGGGGATGATTGTATTACAACTTTGACATCACTTTAAATAGTCTAATTATGAGTAATGTTCTGGCAAATAAACACAAAATAATAAACCTGTGTTCATGTTGTCCACTTTTATTTTTGAAGTTTATTATGAATACAATCGATGCATAATTATAACATGCAGGTTTAATAAACCCAAACGTTCGGGGAACGAAACGAAAAGGTTTCGTTTTCTTAACATTCCCATGATGCATTTTAGTTTGTTTTTTGAAATTATTTTTATTTACTTTCAATTGAATGTTTCTAACTTTGAAAGGAGGCCAATTCTGCTGGTGTAAATAGGCGAAAGTTAATAACTATTTAAGATAATTGGTTTGTATGGAAAAAAAATGAAACTGTGATAGCCAAAAACATCGGACCATGCAGCTTTATTATAAACTTACAGAGAGAAAATATGTAAACACATCAATGAAATGTGAGCATCGTTGCGCACTTGTAATTTGACAACTAACGTTAAAAGAATTTGCTCACCACTAAGAATACCTAAATTAAACATGGTAAATATTGGAAATTAATATTTGAATATTTGCCCCTTAAGGTGACCGATTTTCTTTTTTTTTTTGGGGAGGGGGTGCACATATTTTTAATCAATCTAGTAAAATACAGTATATTTATAACTCTTAAGAATTTTTTTCCGATACCATTTCAGAAAGTGGAAACAATAACAAAATAAAGATAAAAATAACGAAAAATATTTTTTTAAAACGATTTTTCATGGTTTGATAGGTGAGTGTTGCCATTGTGCTTTATGACATTATAATAAAATGAATCATTCTAGGATTACGTTATAAGAGATAACATAAAAGAAAACGTAAAAAGTGTACGTCTTGGAAATTTTACATACAGAGTCATGCCATCCTCAGGGTTAATTCTCTTATTTTTGTAATGAGTCCATTGTACTAATTTAAATTTGTAATATTCTAGATAAAAAGCAAAAGTTGATGCATTTTTGATATTTTGAAATGACCCCTATTAAAACAAGTTTGTATAATTGAGTATTTTTTACATACAAAGTTAATATGATATTACTTAATTATTAATCACAAATTACAATTTCAGGAAAATCGCTATTGTAGTATTATTATACCCGCACTTTCTAAAGAAAGTTCGGGTATATTGTTGTTATCCTGTTCCGTCCGTCCGTCCGTCCGTCCGTGTGTCAAGTTTTACTTTCTCAAACTGCTCTTACATCCTATAAACCAGCAAACTGAACTCTTGGAGTTTGATTTGGGGGTCATGTTGTTTTGTAAAAAAGGTTTCAAAAACTCTTTGGTAGTCCTGGGGGGTCAAATAATAGGTAAAAAAATGACATTTTTTCACAAAAAACCTGCTTCCTCGAACTCCTTTTACATTTTCAACAGTAGACAAAACATCTCTTGGAATATGTTTTGGGGTGTCCTATAGATACGCAATGAGGTTTCAGAAATTTCAATTTTGTCCTGGGGGTCATGAAATGGCTGAAGAATGACGGGTTTTGTTTTTTTTTACAAAAAGTCTGGTTTCAAAAAACGTCAATTTTTTGGCAGTAGCCAAATGATCTATTAGAATATGATTCGGGGTGTCGTGTTGATGTGTAATCATGTTTCAGAATTCTTGTTTTCATCACGGTGGTCTGTGGGCATAAAAAATTACGTTTTTTGCCAAAATAAATGGTTCCCAGAACTCCTCTTACAATTTATGCAGTAGCTATTTCATCTCTTGAGATATGATAGGGGCTGTCCTATAAATGTGCAATAAGGTTTTAAAATTGATATATTTCATCCAGGGAATCAAATAGTTGCTAAAAAAAAATTGACGTTTTTTCGCTCCTAAAAAAACCTACTTCCCAGAACACCTCTCATGATTTAATGAATAGGCACATCATATCTTGGGGTATGATAGGGGCTCTCCTATAGTTGTGCAATACGGTTTTAAAAATTTAAATTTCATCCAGGGAGTCAAATGGTAGCAGAAAATTGACGTTTATCACTCCTGAAAAAACCTACTTCCCAGAACTCTCATGATTTAATGAATAGCCCCATCATCTATAGGGATATAACAGGGGCTGAGCTATAGATATGCAATAAGGTTTCAGAAATAAAAATTTGATTCTGAGGGTCAATGCTATCTGCAAAATGATGTTCCGTCCCATAAAAAGACCTAATTCCTGGACCTCCTCATATCTCTTGTGATTGAAATAACGTACCTTAAAATTCATAAGGAGGACGAATATATATGCTTTAGGGGTGGAGATCACAAGCATTTTTTGCCTTGACATGACCATGGTTCAAGAAACAAAAATATATATGGTTTAGGAGTGGGGATTTCGATGATTTTGAGGATATTCTAAAAATATTCGACTATTCATGTTTTCGGGAGAAAGGGGGTGGGGAGATTCAGAGTATCTTCTCACATTTTTACAGCAGCAAAATCATTTCTCATTTTTATGTATGATGTCAGATGTACATAAAGAGATTTTGGAAATCGCTTTTTAATCTTAAAGATAAACAAAATGCTATATGTAATTGTGAAAATTATAAAGACAGTCAACAAAAACCTTGCTTTAAAAAACAAAGCAGGGTCATCATTGGGCTAGGGCTAGGAATTACACTACATATGAATAAGATAGATCACTTGAATAGTTCCAAATCTGGAAAGTCACTGGGCGTCTCAACGAGGGCATAACCTATATACATGTACCAATTGCATGTGACCTTCTTTTTTACAAAAACTGGTACAAGAGAGTGTTATTTAGAGGCAAACTCTTGGTGCGGGTATTACTGTCTAATGACAGCATCTAGTTTTAATCTGCTTTTAAGTGCGAAAAAATGGCAATTTCCTATATTTTCCTATAGTAAATCTACCTATATTTTGAGATGACATCTAAAACAACCAGATAGTAGGTTTTCTTGAAACTTCAGAAGTATACTGGAGTTTGTGTATATTACATTTGGTAACAAATAAAGAGTATTTATATCGTAGTTTTTCCGCCAAAAAAAAAACAACAACCCAAATTGACTTTCTAAAATCTAAGCTCGTATAATCCTAGCAATCCATTTCAAAGAGTTGCCTTATATATTAAAATTTTATGGAATATAGACAAATTATGATAGATCGCTTAAAAATGTGAACAATTAATTTTCTTTTTTGACAAATGTAGAAAACAAGCTTTTTGGTAAATTACATTACAAACCTTTTGTATATTTCGGTTGTGAATCTAGAGCATTTGAAAAGAACGAACCCGAACATTATAAAAGTGATTAGTTTCTTAGGGATCCCGATATGATTTTGACCTCCTAACAATATATATAGTGATTAACTTTTTTTCTTGTGAATTGTTTTGTTTTTGACTTTTTCAAAATATATAATGTACACTCACCTAAATCAAAACAAAAAAGTATTTTTCTGTTTTTCTTACAATTGAACATCTTGGTATAAAAAAAGTTATCAAAGTTTACAACCCAACAAGGACTATATTATTCGAGGAACACTAGGAAAAAATCGTAAGTAACAAATAATAAGAGATTTTGGATTCAGATTGTTTTTTTAAAGATAGAATGTGGCCAGTAGGTTTCTTTCAACACACCATACAGGTAAGATAAAAGCTGTGCATTGGTGATTTCATGTGAATAAAAAAAAATAACGTGAATTTAAAAACAATTAGTGAATTGTGTCCAATGCACTTACTAGGTGTTACAACTTCAAATAACTATTTATTATGAAGTCATTTGCATCAACATTCATTTACATATTGGAGAAGTGAAAGATATCAAATAACCAGTTCTAATACAAGGACATATCTACTACCATTTAATTGGACAATTTTTATTTGTCAATTGACTTGGTTGATAGCGATTGCTGAAAATGCGCAAACTACCATATATTTGTCAAATCTCTGATGAAATAGAATTTAATGAATGATTGTATGTAGTTAACGTGTTTTGAATCTTACTTTCCCACGAAAGTACACGGTGAACTTATTGTTTTTAACCGCATGCCTTGTGCAACAGTATTTTCTGTAAAACTTTCAATTACATTTTGTATCGTGTCACGCTGAAGAAGTGGAATTACGCATTCATGTAAACGTCAAACACACTCGCATCGCAACCATACGAAAGCAACAGAACACTACAGCAAAAGTAGAATTAAAATCATAAACAGTTTAATTTCTGAAGTCCTTTATTTATTTTCAAATATAATGTTGTGCCTTTTTATGTGTTGTCTTGACCCACTTGCAAATTAATAGTATTTTCCTAAGACTTTTGTGTGTGGGGGCGGGGGTAACGTTTGTATCTTTTTAAATACAATATGTAGTTTTATTCACAAAGCTAACGCTGTTGGTTCCTTGAGTGTCATTATTAGCGGTTTTTATCAACAGCATAGAAATTGTAACTCATGAAATAGTCATAAACCGGAGGTTTCCAATTCATTTCTATGAACAATGAGGAAGAAATAACGTGCTTTATTTAGCTTTTTGTTGGACATGGAAACTGGTACTGACCAAAATCGGATGTGTCAATTGATAATATTTCCTCATAATTAAAATGATTTATTTAAGAGATAAAACAGTTATCTAGATTTAACACATAATTCATGCTTGATTAAAATCTAAACACGAATGGGAAACTCTCAATTTAAGTATTTCCATACTCCAGGTTTTTTTTTATTGTTTAATAAAATTTGTAAATATTGCAGCTTGACGTCAAACAAAAGATCCGATTTTTTACTGAACCATAATTGTTTGCAAATAGCTCAAACACACTCATACTGTTTGCATAAGTCTTACAACAATAACAATAACATAATGGTTTGAAAGTGATATTGGAAACCTTGAGATATCCATATAGATAAAAGAACATTTTACTCAAAATAAAATCTGACACTGCATTTTAAAGGTTAAAACTGACTGACGTTTAGGTTTAAACGTATAATGCTAAGATGTTATAAATGCACACGAATATTGGGGAAGAAGAAATGAATAGAGTTTTTGTTTATTTCATTGTTCATTTCAAAAGATCACATTTGTATGTCACTAAACGGATCAAATGTTATCGATGAGACTTTAAATTCTATGATTGTTCTGCCAGTTTTATAATTATTCTTCCACGGCAAACGCTATCATGAAACATGAATACGAATGATTGTGAACGAATGGTATCAAAGAAGCTTAATATATTTTGCTATATAATTATGTATCAATGTAAAAGTAATGATAATTTACATAATTTCGTATTTTTTATCTCTTATTATAAAACATAGAATTATTAAAAAGTCTAAAGCATATAGGTTTACTTTTGACGAAGAAAAAAATCTTTTATCGAAAAGAATGGTATTCAGAAGAATTTATATAATATATACAACATGAAGACTGAAATGAAAAGTTAATTTATATTTTGCTCCTGTTTTGAATCACAGCATCATCAAAGGGAAGTAATATAAAAAGTTTGCGATATTATTGGAATTTATCCCTAAGGAAAAATATATTGATACAAGCAACAGCAGCTTTAACCTAGTCGTGACCCTAACGAGGATCGGGTAAGCTTCAGCCAACTATCGGGTTTGGTATTCTCAATTCATATCAGGTTCGTCATCTTTTTTTCATCAAATTCTTCCATGATGGTTGATCATCACGATTATCATGATTAAGTTACTTTAACTATTGTCTTGTCAGTTCATTGAGCTTGCTCATTTTGCAACCACATTTTAGATATGGGGATGTTACCATGCATATGGCTACTATTTTAATTTTTATATTTGGATTCATGTTTGATTAGCTAGAAACAAATCTAATCATCGCCATTAATTATTCAATCATGTTTGTTACATGTACTTTGATATTAATTGACGTAAATCAGATACTGCTGGTCTCTTTTGTTTTATGTTCCAGTCAACAATTCAGGCCGGACTTGCTATTATCAATTACCAAGATTCCTTTTTCATGTCGGGCTCCATCTCGTGCTCGGTGTCAACACACTACTTGCTATTACCAACTACCATGATAACCATTCTCGTCATGGGATTCAAATCACACTGAAACCGTGTCATCTTGTGAGTTGATATCGCCAACTACCAAGTCAATAATTCCATCGTGGACTTGCTTTCGTGTTCAGTGTACACACATCTACCAGGATACCAATTATCGTCGTAGTTTAGGTCAGTTTCACATCCACTTTTTGTGCTCCAATAGTGGTTACCAATTAAATTGGTTACTTAAACTCTAGAAAAGCTGTTTGTTTGTCGGAATTTGTAACATGACAGGGTTTCTTAGTCTTTGATGTAGGCAACTTTTCCCAGGGCCTACACAGAGCTTTGGAATAGGTGGTCAACTGCTCCCAAGGTCTACCTAACCTAGCCATTACCCGCTTTAAGCAAAGCGCTATTTATCAACTATTTGATACAGTGATTATTTATTGACTCAATTCATCAATTGACAATGATGATTGATAATGATTAATTGGTTGATTGATTTATCATGGATTGATTGGTTGAAAAATCATTTTACTAATGTCATTGATACATATTGATCGATCAAACAATTTGATTGATTGATTGATTGGTTGATTGATTGATTATGGATTGATTGATTGATTGATTGATTGATTGATTGAGCAATCCTATTGTTGATGTAATTGATTTATATTTATTGATTGAACATTTTGATTGCTGATGTGGTGATTGATTGATTGATTGATTGATTGATTGAAATGCATGTTCAATTTTGATAAATAAGCCATGACTAAAAACGCCAGTTGGTGTTCAGCTGTTGTCTTTTATAATTATGTAATATTGGTGATCTGGCTAGGACTATAAAAAACATAAAACCTGTTTGAAAAAATATTGTCATTTATTTTGACAACAAAGAAAAACAGACTGAAGGGAAGGTCCTAACAATAGTGAGATTATCTGACATTGGATGTGAGATCAAATAAAGTACGAAATGTGACCTTCCTTGCACTCAACTAAAATGTATAATTTATATACAACATATGCATTCAATAAAATATTTTTAAAAAACAAATAACAAGGTGGACTAGCCAGATCATGGCAGTCTACAAAAATATAGGTATTGACAAAAATGGGGAAAAATATGTATATATATATATATATATATATATATATATATATATATATATATATATATATATATATATAATTGATACTAGTAGATTGTATATATAAGACTATACCCGTACTACTTGCAATACAAATTCTTGTTGAAAAGTACAATACAATGTTGAGACAATAAGTTATTTCACATTTGTTTGATGATTAAAACAGCTTACCAAACACTAAAAAGAAACAAGCAACTGACATCTATAAACATAAACACTTCACCAAAATCATACGAAGAACTACTATATATGGTGACTACTACATGTATCTATGGTGAGTAACCATTAGACACAGTTTTAAATAACATAAACGTACAGTGACTAAAAACAAATAATTCATTTTCACATAATTTGACATAAACACACCAGTTAACTTCTAACTTGTGTTTATTATAAATGATAAACGTCATTGTTATGGTCAAGTGTTGCGATGGATTCGATCTGTATGTAATTGAATAGATGATTCAGACTCTCTGTCCAATGAAATTAAAAAGCCGTATGTTTGAGAATTATCCTAATTATATAGTTCAGCAGGACAAATTTAATTCAGAGAGCTGATTTTTGTACGCTTTCATAGGAGATAGAACAGGCAATAAACTTTTATCAACTCCAATAAACAATTTCATTATTGTGTTAAGCGGAAGAACTCAATAACTTGCATAGATCTAATGCATTAAACCATTCAACCTTGCAAATGAACATATAGTCTTAGTAAATTTCTTGCTTTAGCAGATTCCAATAGAAATGTAGATTATTCTTTAATGATTAGCCTAAAATTAAAAATCTAAACATTTTGAAGTCCTCAAATCAACAAATTCTAAAGATGCAGTAGAATACTATAAACCATATGAACCATTAAAGAAATTTCCGATTAGCATTTTCAGCTGATGACCGTGTAAAATAACATAATATTTCACTTTATTGATAAAAATGTGTACTTTTGATAAATTCATGTATATACATTACTAGTATAACTACCTTTTTACCATTGCGCCTTCATAATAATCAGTGTTCCTGAAAAATTTACGCAGATGTGTGATTAAAGCGTGCAATTTTCCTCCGGTCCTATTTGTAAAATATTTCGCTTTGATCTATCTAGATTTGTTCACTACAATTTGATATAAACATTTGGTAATTTAAAACTTATCCTATTAAAATTCATTTTGATTTCTTATGATTCAATAATAAAAGAGTGTTATTGTTTAGGACAAGAAAGGACTGAAAAGAAAAATGTGTTAAAAAGTGAGGATGTTTACTGATTAGTCACATCAGGTATATCGACGACGTATTATCAATTAACAATTGTTATTTTCATACTTACATGTACGTCGATATATCCCAGTGAACTTGAAATAAAAGATACCACAGAGTCTGCGTCATCTGTTTCATATTGGGATATTTCACTGGAAATGGACATTGATGGTAACCTAACGACAAAACTTTATGATAAACGCGATGAGTTCAATTTTTCTACAGTCAACTTTCCTTACTTATGTAGCAATATACCTTCATAGTATTTTACAAATACTCACAGATACTGTAGAGTTGGTAGAGAAGTGTCACAAACATATCCTTAGTCAAAATCACGATATTGTTTCTTTTCAATGACCTAAGTACACCGTTTACATATATTTTTATATTGATAGTGTTATCTTTTAATTTATATTTTATATGCAATAACTATTAAACGTGTCTTCCCAAATGGTTTTGCACTATAGTTTTAATAATGAAAGATAGATACTTCAAATTACTATAGCAATATTTTGTTATCTATAACAGGAAAGTATTTTAAAAAAGTCGTCATCATGTGTATTCTGCTTATAAACTTTAATTACATATCTTACAATTTTTGTAAGTTCAAAAGTCCTTCAAAAGCATGTGTGTCTACGTTGGCAATATGGTTTCCATCCAACAATCTGAGAAATATATATATGCATTTATTAAGGTTTAATGAGGCTCGACACACCAATGTGTTACTTGATGAATCTATCAGGTATCTTTTTGAGAAAAAAAAAATCGCAATTGAAAGATCGATATAAGCTCTCTATTATTTTATATCAATTTTATTGTATTCATACAAAGAAACTGGAAAATTACTTTTATTGCAAACAAGATATCTTAAACTCTAAAATTTGGTATGAATCACTTCATAATCTCTAATGAAAAAAGTCAAAATGGGTCAAGTAATCTTTATAATTTTTAAGATAAAACATTATTTATGAAAATAAAAAACGTTATTTATTGACTTTTTTTAGTTCTATGAATAAAACCTAAGAAACACACATAAATTGCATAAAGGTATCTTACTATATCAATGTTTATACTTTTTTATGACCCAACGTCACAAGATGACGATTTAAATGTTTGTATCGATCGATTTGTTTCAATATTGTCGTAGCTCAGTGGTTAAAGTATCGGGCTTGTGAACCACAGATCCCAGGTTCAAATCCGATGGAGGCTTTTGTTCATATTTACTGAATTTCATTTTAGAAAATCATATCCCCCTCCCCCCTCCCAAACTAAACCAACTTATTATTCGCCTATTTGACTCAAATACTCTTACGCATCATGCTATCATGAATTATAGTCTTCTTTTGCTTGAGGATATTTTACGCTATTATTTCTGTGTAACATTGGAACATCCCTTTTCCCCATTGTGACACCTTTCTGTCAACTAGAAATAAAGCATGAATGAATATTAATATCCTTTGTAATGGTCAGCTTGTATCTTGATATCATAAATTTAAGCTTCAATTTCATAAGATTCTTTTCTACATCTATATATTCTGTTTATAAAATTGGACTCCCCACCAAACTCCAATTGTGATCTCTTTCGGGGATTATCGAACGACTCACTTGAAAATCCTGTATACTAACTTTAATATAACAAATCATAGGCTCAATCCTTTTTCAGATTTTATTTTCCATTTTATATTCATTCAAATGGACATTCCCTTAGTTATATACCTTTTCTTACCCCGATGGTTATGGGTTTAACTAATTGTGAATCTCGTGTTCGTGTAGTAGTTAGCTTAAATATGAATTTCACAAGTAAAAGCCTTCACAAAAGGATTCATTTCGATGTAAAAATTGCACTCTACCTTCTATGATTGTGGTGGCCACAAGTGGTAATTGTTTGATTTAATACAAAACATCATTATTCGAACATCTTTTTGCATTCATTTAGTTATATAAGTTTTTGCATCAGGACGATATTCTCTATATAATTCAGTATGATATTATAGCAACCCCCACCCGCACAGTGGTTGAGATATGACAGACTCTGAAACCTCTGTTTACTACACATACAGCTAATGCTTTAACATTACTTTCTCAACTCATACCAGTTACATTTTCTTCCGAAAGAGTGTCTGATTTTCTTTTCTATGTATGTAAAGTGTCTAGAACTGTGGCAGATGATGCGTACTGCAACCCAGATTTACTAATTTAACTCCAAGTAGTCGGGTTTTTTTACGTTTAAAGGCCTACTTGGCTATGTTCATTGCAGACTAATTTTTCCCACTTAAGAAAGCTCGATGGTCGTGGCCACTCTTAGATTGAATTCCAGTTTGTGATTTTGTCAATTGAAATTATGCCACCTTTATTATAAAATATCATTACTTCTCGTAAAATGCATTGTCCACCATATTCCTTTTTCATCGCCGCTATCCATACAACCCCTATTTTAGCCGCAGACCTCTTAACACTTAAAAGTATTTCGCTGTAGAGGTCTTACTTTTGTGGACGTACATCTGACATCGCCGTGTTACTCGGTCGCGATGAAATTATAATTTTTTTACGCACTTTTTCCAAGCCAGGATAATACTAACATCAAATTGTAATACAGGTCAATGCATATTTTACAAACAGCTACCGGGGTATATATACCGGTCGAGAAGATTAAAGTCGGTTGCTTTCCGATCGAGGCGTTCATGTCACACGGACTTCTAAAGGCATGAACTACACTACAAGAATGAAATCAAAGGAGATACAATCAATTAAAAATAAAGAGGGGCGGTCCTCGGTATACTTTTTGAAAGAATTACCAAGGTATCCGCATTATCTTGCACAAATAGTGTTGCCTTACTTCGCGTGTACATCAAACACGTGTGTCGTTCATATAGAGTGCATAACGCCTGCATCATATTGTATACCCCGGCCGCACTACATCCAACATACTAAACAAGCGATAGTAAATCGAGGAAATCGATCTACAACAATGTATATATTGCGCATGTGCAATGTACATGTAACAGTACGGCACAGGGAACCGTTCTACAAGGATTTAGGATTTTTAAATATATGCCTGGTTTTTAACCTGTTTTGTTTCGTCATTCATTGTATACTCCTTACAAAAGCAGTAGTAGTCATATTTTCTTCAAAACGCGTTTCTACAGATCTCTTTCCGTCCTTTGTAACGTGTTCGGGTGTATGAAATACCTGAATGTGGTGAAGCATGAATAGTGCTCTCGGCCTCATATGGCATCATGGGGGTGTGAAGCAATGAATGGAACAATTAAAATTGAAAACTAATATC